>PVHY01002545.1:34688-124706 GCA_004024945.1 Uropsilus gracilis
AAAAAAAAAAAAAAAAAAAAAAAAAAAAAAAAAAAAAAAAAAAAAAAAAAAAAAAAAAAAAAAAAAAAAAAAAAAAAAAAAAAAAAAAAAAAAAAAAAAAAAAAAAAAAAAAAAAAAAAAAAAAAAAAAAAAAAAAAAAGCCCACCAAAATAAATTAAAATTAAAAATATAAAAATAACAGAAGTCCTGGGTGAATTTGTACAACCTCGGGGGCTATAGAGAACTGCTCAAAGAGCAAAATTTTTCAACAAAAGAAAAAATATATGGAGAACAGATTGTAGTGTTCGTTTTGCATACATACAATTAATTATCTCCCCAACCTGCCTGGAAATCTCCTGCCTGGGAAGATAAGTGTGATGCCCAGAGCTGGCAGCAGAGGGCGCCCATATCCAACAATCTTGGCACCAAGTCTCCCCTGGAGCAGGGCTCTTGCAAGCCCTCCCCTGTAGGACCTAGAAGAATCACGGCTGCAAAGCCTGGGCCTCGGCATAGTCAGAGGTGACTTTCTGTGCCAGCCCTGCCACAGGAGACACATCTCTGGAGTTTTCCATGGAGAAGGTGAAAACGGTTTACCTCTGGCTGGGATGGAGTTTGGTCTCCCACCCTCCTCTCCACTGGTAAGAGGTTTCTTTCCCAGATCCCTCACCTGCTTGCCAGAGTGGGAGGGGAGGGGTGTGCCTTCCTTTCTACTCCCCATTCCCTAATAATACCCTAAATCAATACCGTATCGGGTGGGGGTGAAGGCATTATTGGTTTAGTGCCTGGTGCCTGAGTTCATTTGGAGGAAGACTCTTCCAGAAGCCTAGTCTCCTGAATTACATCACTGGTGGCAAATTGTCATTCACAGAAGATAGATTTAATTTTTTGGAAACAGTTAAAATCCAATTTCAGAGCCAAGTTTATTAAGTAGGAGGTGAAATAAAGCTGTTTTATTTCTAGTAAGAGCTAGAGTTCAAGAGCAAAGGGTCAAAGATTGGAACAGGACTTGGGTCTCCACCAGTGGTGGAGGAACAGGAGGGGAGGCTTCTTCAGAGGCCCCAAAACACCTGTGAGGACTGAACCTGTCCCCTGCATTTTGCTGGCAGAGGCCCAGGAGCCCATGATTAAATTTTAGTTTCCTCCTACTCCAAACATTTTCATCATGGCTCACAGTAAATGCAAAGTTTTAAAAAGGAAAAACAGCATAATTAAGATTTTTTTAAAAAAGATTTCACTTCATTGTTTCATGTCTAAGACTAAGGGATCCCTAGATTATTCCCAGTGATGAATGTTTCCTCAAAATTGAATTGTCACTAATGAATGTATTGGGACTGGAGCCTTATCTCTGTGGTTTCCTGAGTTTGTTAATGAGAACAAGGCACTTGTCATCCATAATCCTATCAGGGCATCCTTCCCTATTGGGTGGTGCCCACACCCACAACATACATTGACTATATATATGCTTACTGGGTGCTGGCCCAGGCCAGGTATGGAGGTCAGTATAGCTGTGTGCAGTTGCTCAGATTGCACACTCTACCACCTTAGGGGCCACCATGTAAAGCCTAAAGTTGTGTGTTTGCTAAGCCCTGTCCTGCAGGAAGGTTACTCTAAAATAACAGGCTGATCAGGCTGTGGAGTCAGTTAAACACAGCCCTACCTCCCAAGAGCTCCCTATCTAGCAAACAGTAGGACTTCAAATCCATAAGGATATCTTAGGCTAGAAATTAGAGTTGTTCTCTCTTTCCCTTTTAAGAACAGGTTACATAGATTTTAGAAAATTTTACGAACAGAAAACATACCTGGTGTGCTCTGGTCCTTTGTTAGTGTCACTGGTTAATGGCAGAAAGTCCATTCCTTGTTATTTTCTATCATTTGCTCCCAGAACCCAAGAATCTTTCCTTTTGGCCTGACAGTCACTCACAAACAGCATAAATTTCATTCTGCTCATTATTCATAGGAAGAAAAAAATACTTCAAGCTGACTCTGAAAGACTGTTTCTTCTGATCTCCCCAGGGCCTGTCTGCCTCAGGCAAAGGGAGGTGTGCCCAGTTGGGTTGTAGGATTTCTTGCTCAGGACACTGGTCCCATTCCTCAGAGCCACTCCCAACACCTTTCCCCCACATCTGAGATCATTTCCCTGGGCACAATAACACACCGCGTGCTCCAAGCAGTGCCGATATCATATATATTATTTTATTGTTCGTCCGTTTGCTTTCCATGGCAAATGAAAAAATAATTTAAACCAAATATGTACAGAGGCTTGGCTAGTTTTCCCAAGAACTTCCAGAATGACTCTCCAGCCCCTTAGCTAGCAAACAAATGATACCTTAACTTATACAAAACTCCACCTATAAAAGTCGCATGTGTAGAAAGTTTTTTTATTAGAAGCATCACATTTTGGGAAGAGGAAAGGGGTCAGGGTGGGAGATGGAGGGTCGTGTGCAGGGCGGGGTCCACGCACACTTGCCCCAGGATGGTCCCAGCTGGGGTGCTGCAGCTGCGGGGCTCAGGTGATCTGTAGCGGGGTCTCCAACATCTCCATGAGGAAAGTGTCAATGGGTGTATCCCCAATGAGCTTGAAGAAGAAGAGGTGCTCCAGGCACTTCAGGCCGATGGAGCGCAGGGCGGGGAGGCGCAGCAGCAGTTTGGCAAACCTGTAGGGAACAGGGGGCATGAGGAACCGAGAAGAGCACATCCAGCAGTGTATTGATTCGCTACTTGTCTATGATGGAAGAGAGAGCTAAAAGGCAGCTGACACTCCACTCCTAGGGAGCTTCAGGAATAGGCCAGAAGAATTAACCTTGTAGAGGGAGGAGGTGGGCCATGTGGCTCTGGAGCATCCTTTGAAGTCTGTGGACATGTCCCAGCACTATCCTCAGCCCTTACTCATGGCGGAGAAAAGCCAGGCTGCCCTTGGAAATTTCATTTGCAACCTTGCTAGCTGGGGTTCCTATTCTCTGCACCCCAATCTGCTCTGAGAGGACTGGTTAAAGGACTCAGCGCAGAGTAGGGGCCCTGTGCATGTGCTGAACCCCTGGTAGCATGGCCAGGAGATGGACGTGACTGAGCCCGACTCCAAGCCAGGTGTGTGAGGTTGGGGGCAGGCAGAGGTTCAGGGTTGAAGGCAGCTCTCCCCCAAAGTTCTCATCCTGCACACCACACCCCTTGCATTGTGATGTCAGTTTCCCACACTCACTCTCCTGTAATGAAGGACCTTGACTGAGAGGGCTACCAAGGGAGAGAGGCCAGCAAGAGTTTGTCTCATAATGCAAGTCTTTTTCAGACCTTCCACCTGTGACATGTCTCAGCCTGCCCTGTGGCCCCTCTTCTCTTCACCTTGCAAAATCCTTTTGGGAGTTTTTTTTTCCTTTTTTAAAAATTTTAATTTAAATTATTTTAAATTTGCATATATGTGTATTTATATTTATATTACATTATTGCATTATCGTGTACCCCGGGGCTTTGCCACTTTGCTAACACCTGTTAACCATCCTGATCTTTTGTGCCCTTTGCCTCCCCCTCCTTCTCCCCCCTCCTCCTCTTTCACTCCCTTGTTCAGTCCCATTGGTTGTTTTTTTTCTTATTCATTTGCTTGTTTTTCCCTATATCCATCATATGAGTGAGACCATCTGGGAGTTTGTTTTTAAAGTCATTAATGGAAACTTCAGATATCGTCCAGTGAAAGGTACCAGGATCCAAAGGTACCAGCTACAGGATGACAGTTCCTGTAGCTTCAGCCAAGGTTCCAGGTCAGGCTGGGCCATCTCTGAGCATCACAACATCATCTCACGAGAAGGTTCAAACTATCAAACTATGTTCATAATATCCTGAAAGATGTGTGGCCCTCCTAGATTCACATTAATGAAGGTTTAAGGAAACGTGGCTCTCAAGAAAAATAAAGGGGTGCCACCTAAAGAGGTAGGAACGGCTTCCCCATAAAACTGAAAGTCAACATCAAAACCAATAGGGACCTCCAACAATTGTGAGTGTCAGACCTTGGGTGCACCAGGAGGGCAGCTGGATGGACGCAGGAAATTGAGGTCTCCTGGCGGCTGCACCACAAAAGAGTTGAGGAACTAGGGAGAGGAAATGGCTCTTCTATATAGCGTTAGACCTGAGTAACTCTGAAAATATAGTTTTTGATATGTTTTACATATCAAGTTTTACAACTTTACAATATGCAAGTTTTACAACATGCAAAATGCTGGCTGTTCCCAGAGTGCTGGCCACACTGCCCGTCCTGTCCCTGGGCACCAAGGTCAGCACTGCAGAAACAGACACCCCACCAGAGTCTGCAGAGTTTGGGGTGCACTGCAGTCTTTATTCTCATCCTTGGCAGCAAGTGAGAGTCACAGCCTTTGAAGGGGGGCAGACAAGTATGGGACACCAAGGGAGGGGGGAACCAAAAGAGCTTGTGCAAGCAAGTCCAGGCCCTCCAGTTTTCATCTCTGCCTTCTAGCTAGAACCCAGCTATTCAGCCCCTGTGCCTTGCACTTCTGAAAGTATCCATGTGGGGGCAGCACTCAACCACTGAGAAAACTACCCAGATCTGCTATTTTCAGGATTCCCTTCTAGCAGTTTCAGTGAACCAGAGGTGCCAGCCTGCAACACACTTACCCACTTGGTTGAGCCAAGTGACATCCTTTATGTATCTGCTCAGTCTCAGGTGAACACCCTCTGTCCAGGCTGTGCTGGATACAGGCCTGGGACACCCCTCCCTGGACTCCAATTCTCTGTCCTTATCCAGGCAACAGTACTAACTTTTCTCCCTAGTGCCTGGGGCATCCCAGGCACCCCCTTTCCAAGGGAACAATCAGGTTCCACAGTGTGTAAGTGATATTCATTAAAAATAATTTAATGTCAGCCACAGGGCAGTGACTAAACAAATTAGTCCATCCACCCCATGAAACATCACAATACCATTGAAAACAATCACTTTATACTTTTCTATATCAGATAAGGTGTCTAGAATAGCTAAGAGGAGAAAATACTACCCCAACCTGTTTTGATTCCATATCTGTAATTACACTAGAAAAATCCCTGAACAGTGCAAGGGTTAGGGGCTCTGAACCCCATACAGTGGGAAATCTGAGTATGGCTTTTGACTCCCCAAAATCTTAACTACAGTCACCTGTTGATATCCTTGGGGAACTGGTTTCAGAATTTCTGCAAATACCAAATCCTTGATGCTCAGGTCCCTGCATCCATGGGAATTGTACCCATGGTCCAGGTTGGCTGAGTGGGTGAATGTGGAACACAAAGACATTGAGACCAACTCATTTGCTGAAAAAAGTCTGTATATAAGTGAGCACCAGAAGCTTGAGTTGTTCAAGCTGTGTGCTGTCTATGTACACTCACATTGGTACACAGGATACTGGAGAGAAACAAGCCCCCAAAATCTACCACCAGTTTACATTACTTACTTTATTTTTTTAAATATTTTCCTTCCTCCAAAAAATGGTTTGTTTTCATAATAAGGAAAAAGAGGGTTTATTTGTTTGTTTCTGTTTTTAAAAAGATAAACAGCAGAGCCTAGAACCAGTTACAGGAAAAGGATGAGTCTGAGCCTTGGAACTCTTAATGCCTTGTACACTGCGTGTCCTCAAAAACCAAGTTTAGTGTTGTCTGCGAGAGTTGGAAGATTCGGTCAGAATCAGCCAACACAGGACTTTCAGTTAGCCATGAGCTGAGCGGGTGTTGCAGATGGAGGAAGGACTGCCAGGTGTCGACCAGGTCCACTCCAGGTTTTTGGCTCCAGCTGTGAACATCCCCTAGTTGACCCAAGACCAACCTCAGCTGATGGGTCATCGGATGCAGAGCAATGCGGCTCTGGGACATGGTGGAGCCCCAGGGAGGGAGACATCACAGCTCTGAGTGATGGCATGGAGGAGCCACCTCTCTATCCCGATTGCCTGCCCAGAACTGAGGGCAGCAAGAAACACTTCGTGGTGTCACAGGGCTGGGGTGGTGGGGGAATTAATACAGCATGTCTCCCCTGCATACCTGCCTGCCCGTCACCCAAGGGCTGACTTACCCACTTGGCCTTACTCATCACTGCCTACAAAACAACAAAGCTCAGTCTCCTCTGGGCAACTGAGAGATGAAGGCTTATGGTGCAGGAAAACACCTGGTTGGAAATTAGACTTTACAAAGGATTAAGAGTCACTTGTAAGAACTGGGAACATATGAAGTAAAACATAAAAACAAAACTAGTAGGCAGAAGCAGTAAGGCTGTTTCCTCAAGTTTCATTTTCATTTTTTTCTGTGATATTTAGGGATCATTTTCTTGTTTTAATTAGCAGAAGAGGAAGCCTTCATCTGACTGCTTTGGGAAGTCCTTTTTTTTTAACAACTGGGAAACCCCTATACTCAATGATCTCCTGATCACTGCCCTCCTTTCCCAGTGAGGAGTCCAGACCCAGACTTGGGGACCAGCAGCCACCTGCCCCAGCTGCCAAAACCTGTTTCTTCCTGCTTCCCAATGGAAGCCATGCTGAAAAGCACTAGTTTTATGAAATGAGGTAGATCAGGGTTTCCATGCCAGGGGTGCCCCATACAAGTGCCAAGGATCAGGCAAGTTACTTAACATTCTTGAGCCTCAGAACCTTGTTAGAAGCTGCCACTCACAATGCCTCAGCCATGCAATCACTCGCTAGTTGAACCAACAAGTAAGATGTAGACCAGCCATCAGGCACTGCTTTAGGCTCAGGCAGTGAGCAGTGAATAAGGCAGCTCTCCGGTTTCATGGTGCCTACCACTTAGTAACTTTGAATTTATTGTGAAGATGAAATGACATTTAAAAATAATCTAGATGGTGCCTCCTGCACACAGCCATTCATTGATCACTAGTAAGAACACAGATTGTTGTTAGTTGTTAGTAGTACAATTCTCCAGCACTCCCTCACCTGCCTGGTTGTTCTGGATACTTCTGCTTAGTGTAGGCCTCGAGGGTGGCGTAAACCTTCTCACGCAGAGTCTCCACCTCCGAGGGGTTGGACAGACCCTTGGCATCTGAAAGAGATGGGTGGCTTAGCCTCTTGTTGAACACATCAGGTGGACACCTTCCCGATCAGGCCCATCTCCCCCACTCGAGACAGGCTGGTTAGGGAACAGTTGTGACATAAGCAATGTTGGTTCTTTGTGTCCCCAGCTCTCCTTTCTGTGCCTGGACTCCCAATAAACTCTTGAGTCAAAGGCATTCACTGCTAACTGAGGAAGAAGAGATTCACTATATCCACGCAGTTCTCAAAATAGCACCTTCAAGTCTCTATTGAGTGCCAGGTACACACTAGCAAGGATTGACAGGTGAGCTGCAGCACATGAAACAGTATGCCCTGCATCAATGAACTAACCATCTCACTCCAGATACGCAGGGGGGCATGGATGGCTCTGTGATTGGGAACACTCATGTCTCTTGACTCGCCATTTGATAAAGCTATCACTGCCTCCTGGAAATACTCTTCCACTTGGTCTCCAGGATACCATCCCCCTGGTTCTCTTCTCAGACTCCTTTGCTGCCTTTTTCTTTTCCCTTCTGCCTCTAAAGTTGATGTGCCCTCAGCCCTCTGCCCTCTCCCACCTGTTCACTGTGCCTCTCCCTCCCCGCAATGAGTTCATCCTTGTCAGAGTCTGCCCTGTGGAGATGAGGTCAACCATCTCCAATTCACACCTCTGTGTTGGCTTCTACTCTTCACTCCAGACCCATACAAATGACTACTTCCTAGAGGGCTACCCTGGACTAATCAACTGACCATCTCTGGCTGTAATGGCCAAAGACCAAGTCCTGACTCCTACCTGCTCTCCCTGAAAACCCATATTTCAGTAAATGAAAAGTCCATTTCCCAATTCTCAGCAAAAGACTCTGAGAATTACATTTGTATCATTTTCTTTCACACCCACCCACAAATCCCACTGAGTTTACTCCAAAATAATATCTACCATTCTCACCACTTTCTGCCCCTTCTTCACTACTATCCTAGACCACAGTCAATTGACAGATCCTCAAGATACACACTCCATGCTCATTCAAGACTTTGTAAGATGGCTCCAGGAATAGAAGCCAAGAAGAATTGACCATCTGCCTCCCCTAGGCACTGCTTCTACATCTCAGCTGAGCTGGAGAATCAAAGAATGTCAGTCTCAAAGGTCAATAGCAGAGGAAGGATGATGATCTCGGTCCGAGAAAGTCACCTGGGTTGAACAGCACAATGGCACGTAGGCACCCCAGCTCCGACTTATCCATCTGCATATCTTTCATTTTGGAGACGAGCTCAGTGAGAACTCTGTTCATGGGAAGACAATGGCAGGTATGAGCAAACCATGGGCACCAGGTCAAGAGCTCATAAAATGAATGCAACCGATATTTATTATGCACCCACCCCATCTCCCAGACAATGAGCCTAGTACGAGGTACACAGAGGTAAGATCAGTCCCTGATCTCAAGTGGCTCAGTTTAATTGAACAAACAGACGTGGAAACAATGCGCAGCCACATAGGCAATAAATAACGGAGCAGAGGCCAAGGGAATACCAAGGAGGAAGCTGTGGATGCCAGAGGGTGGGAGCTGGAGAGGCAGCTTTGAGGATTTGAAAACTAGTAGAAAGGTAACAGGCAGAACAGGGCATGGGCATTGCCTATTTGGCAGAGCACAGCAGAGGATGACACTCAGTGACAAGGTGGACATTGCCAGGCAAAGACCATATTGGTTTCTTGTGAAATGTGTCAAGGGAAGAGGCATGTCTAAAACAGAGGCATCTTAGGTAGACATGTATGGCCCTGCAAGTCCATCCATGAGGGAGGCAGAAAGAGGCCCTGGAACCTATTATTGGACAAAAAGACTGTTTTCAACCTTGGCCTCTTCCCAGTTTTCCATCCTCTGCCCCAAGTCAATACTCCCTACTCATTACATTCATCTCCTTACATCACAGGGACTTATCTTCCTTTAGCCCAATTTAAGGCACAGAACCCCAGAATGAGTCTCTGGCTGCCTGGTAATTGGGACTTCTACCACAGAGCTCCCCAACCTCCTGGAACAGGACCTGGCAAATATCTCAGGCTGTCTTTCTTGCCTCTTCCAGGCAGATCTTGGAGCCTATCCCCATCTTTGCCCATGCTTAACTTGCTAGGTCATGTTCATGAGGCAGTTCTTCTTTGGAATCCCATCTGTCCAGTACCCATATGACCTGACTGGCTCCTTTCTGCGGTAGCAATCTCTCCTTTAATCTCACTCTGGTTCCCCAAAAACATCCTCCGTGCTTACTAATCTCTGCATCTAGCCACATGCAGCTGTCTGAGCTATCCATCCTACATCCCAGAACACACATCCCCGCACCCACAGGTACATGCAAACATGCGCATGCACACACAAGCACCAGAAGCAGGAGACAGTCACCTGTCAAAGATGGAGCCGACCCCGGCGCTATGGGCACTGCTCCGGTGCACATGTAAGCCCGTGGCCAGGAGGATGCCGTCCTGCACCGAGACTGAGCGGTGAGAAAAGGAGGCGATCAGCAGCTCATTCCACCCTGCAATGAGAGGACCGGGCCTTAAGGGAATACTCAGCACATTCCTGCTTCACTGACCATCACCCAGTTCCTATTACCATCCCCACCTGATAAAAGCAGATCTGAAACCCTGGGAGATTAAAACTGGCTACAGACCACACAACTAATTAATGAGGAAACAAAGGATAAGACTGAGGTCTCCTGACTTGTGGCTTTGCACACCTCCCCCCCACCATCCCGGCAAGACTCCCCACACAGCTTGAATGGCAATTTAAGGATAAGGACTCCCCTTCACCCCCAACACTCCATTCCTGCTTCCCCATTAATCAACAAACACAGATTGAATGGTTCACAGGTCACTCTCCTTGCTGCCATGTAGATAATGTGATCATGCAGGTGGTCTCTGCCCGCAGCATCTAACAGCCTAGTTTTATTTCTTCAGCATTTTCTAGCAGTATCTAAACAGAACATAGCTTTTGGTTGACACTTGGTGATTCTCATTATCTAGCTGGGTTGGAATGAATGGACTGGCCCCCAAGTCCCCAGTCACTGACTCAGTGACAGAGGAGAAATGGCATATGTCACTAGCACAGCACCCCAGAGTTGAATGCAATGCGTAGACTCTTAAAACAGGAGGGCACCTTGGGATCAAGCTCAAGCTTGAATAATAGTCTCTTCTCTTGTGAAGTGGGAAAGTCTCTATTTTCCAATTTCATGAAAATAATGAGACACTACTTCAGATTAACCTCAATCACAATGACCTAATTCTCTTGGACAATTAAATTAAATAATAAAACCATGGTGAACTTGGCAAGGAAAAAAAAGAACTTCACTCTTCCTTTAACAAATGTTCATTTAGGAATAAAAATTTGGGGGAGAGGGCAATCCAGATCTAAGAGCTTACAAGTGATATAATAAAGAACAACCCCAGAGAGAGCCAGGCACGGTGGCAGATGCCTGTAATCCCAGCTTCTTGGGAGGCTGAGGCTAGGAATCACTTGAGTCTGTGCGTTCAAGACTACCCTGGGCATCACAGCAAGACCTAGTCTCTAAAGAATAGCTGGACATGGGTGTATGTGCCTGTAATCCCAGCTACCTGGGAGGCTGAGGCTAGGGATCCATGGATTCAGGACTACCCCAGGCAACATAGCAAGACCTAGTCTATTTTAAAAAAAAGAAAAAGAAAAAAAGAAAGGACAGCCCTGGATAGGGTTATGCTATCTTCTACTTAGCTGGGTAACAGCCCATGAGGTTACTTGCTGGGAGATCCCAGAGCTTGGGGACCAATTTCAAAATGGCAGCCCAAGTGATTACATCAAGGAGACAGGAAGTCTGCAACCTTTACCTGCCCGAAGCAGAATGACCTGGTCTTCCAAGGTGAGGTCTGAGAAGTGGGGGATGCGTTTGGCCCACTCCACAAGAGTGAAGAGCTGCTTGTCTGCAGCATGGCAAATGTTGGTGACAGGGTCATTTGTCTGAGAAAGGAACAGAGTACATTGAGGCACAGATTCTCAAAATCCAATATGACTTTCTCCATCTCCAGCCCATCCAAGACATGGAGCACACACAGAGCACATACCGAGTTCTCCATGTTCATGTCACCGTAGGATTCTGTCTTTGGTTCAACAGCAAGCTCCGCTTCTAGAATCCTCTCCACGGGCATATCTTCATGGCTGCTACTGGCACATTCTGCCTCACTCTCGGCCCTCTCCCGGCTCCTCTGCCTTTCTTCTTGCACAGCTGCCATGCAAAAAATAAAAGACAGGTTACCAGATACCAAGTTCCACCATGGGAAAATCAGTTGTCTTCATAAGCCTTAACTTCATCTGTAAAATGGACATCATCATGGTACTGAATCAAAGCTGTTGTAATGCTAACAACATTATGTGAAACGAAGGCAGAAAGCTAACTGCTTATGTCCATGCAGAACTATGGGTAAGCACTCTAAGATATTTGTATTCTTAGCATTAACAACCTCTGGCCCTACCCTCCCTTTTTTTTAGAGACTAGGTCTCACTATGTTGCCCGGGGTTGTCTCGAACCCACAGACTTAAGTGATCCCTAGTCTCAGTCTCCCAGGTAGCTGGAATTACAGGTGCATGCCACCACACCTGGCTCCTACCCTCTCTTTTAATGAGCCATAGGCACCTTGCTATCCTGCTTCTCCTATACCCTTCCTCCACCAGCCACATCTAGGACTCTGCAGACATGCAATAGTTAAGAGCAAGCACAGTGCTTTAAACCTCCCTGTCAGATCCAATGCATCATCCTTGGCATTCACGTCCCATTAGGTCTGCCCCTAGCGCACCGGCCTGAACACAGCATCGCCTGATCCAGCTTGTCAGGGGTGATCTTCAGGGAGCCAAGTGGGCATTTAGTAACTGAAGGGGTGGAGGAATGGCCCCTGATGACATTTCAGACTCAGAGGCTGATTTTGTAGTGGGGAAGGGTATATTGGCAAAAGTGTAGGCTGGAATTATTTCAGCCTCCCCAAAGAGCACAATTTCACATCAAACTTCCTTCTAGCTCTCAGAATCCTCTGGATCTGTGCATTAGGATGTCAGGCAAGCCCCTTCCCCAATCCTGTCCCCTCATCAAGAAAATAGTATGCTTCCATCACATAGAAAGTTATACTTTTCATCTTAGTCTTGGTAGCAACAAGAAGAATTCAATATTAGCACACAGTTTTAAAATCCCAAGAATCAAGAAAATTATACTTTGAGCTGGTGGCTACTCCCCTAGCAACTTTTTCTCAGCTCTTCCTTCTTCCTCCCTGCAGCCCACTCCCAAAACATCTACATTGTGCAGAGGATTAAGAGGTGCAAGTCTGTGGAATGAGCTGGAACTGGAGGGTGAATATTCAAGAAATAGCAGTGATCCCTCAAAACAGCTCAAATCAGGGAGCAGTTGTAGAAATGTGACTTACACCCAAAGTCTCTGGTAGTGATACACCAAGAAGGTTCAGATAAGAATGACATCCAGTGGTCAGGATGGAGTGAGGGTAGGGAGAAAGGGAAAAAAGAATAAAGCAGAGAGGTAAGAAAAAGGAGAAACAAAGAGAACAGAAAGGGGAAAACAGGACAGACAAGAGCACAAAGCATAGCTCTTTCCTCAAAAGGACTCTGGAATGTCTGACCTCAATGACATTGAAGATGGGATTTAGTCTACCCAGCTTCAGTTTCCCTGTATGGAAAGTGCCAGTTGTGATGCTGACCTAACATTGTTTTGTGCGTATTGAATGAAAGAATTACTGAAAGTTCACAACCACAATTTCTCCTTCCTTCCCTTTGTATCTCTCTCTACTGCCCCTCCAGGCTCTTCCTCCTTTCTACATTTCTCTTCCTCCCTCACCCTCACTTTCTAACCAAGCTGTTAGTCTTCATTCACTGACAACACACAGAAACATCATATGCGTTCTTATTATCAGTAGGATTTACTGGTTAACATTGATTGTTTTTTATAGTAATTTTTTAAAGGTAGGTTAATGGGCTTCTATTTGTCTTGATTTTAAAACATGGGGGAAGCAAATTAAGTTAAGTTCCCTTTGTGGTCCTCAATTGATTTCTTCTATAGATTTGTAACACTCACGAAAAATAACCTTCAGGCTTCAAAGAAAACGACCTTGGCTTCAAGGAATTAGAGTCTGAGTCTGGTGTTAGCTGTTACTAAGTGAGCTTTGGCTACCCACTTCTCCCCCTGATGCCATAAATCTTATTGCCATCAATGTGCAGTCATCTGTCTGTGCTGGAGATGATGTCTACTGAGTGACACATTCTGAGCTGCCGCTATCGCATATATCAGGGCACAGTGAGTGACCCAAAATAGTCCCAAACCCCACTTCGCAAGGATCTGGGTTATCTATTAATCCAACAGATATTTATTGTGCTTGTACTACACTAGCCAAAATTTATGGCACTCTCATTTTCTCAGGAAAGTCAGCCCAACACTATATAAATTATGCTCCATTCAATGCTCACAATAACCCTGGAAGTACTGTGAGCCAGAGAGAGGTTAGGTAACCTGCCTGAGGTCACAGCTAGGAAACAGTGGAATAGCCATGGAGACCAAAGCTGATGATCCCCCATTCCCATCCCCACCCTGCCCACCACTAACCCCTCCATGCTGCACCAAGGCAGAAACCATAGAGGTATTAAATGTTCCCCACATGCTTGCCTCAAAAGTAAACCAGTTTTTAACTATGCAAACTGCATGACCAGAAATCAGGGTAATGGGCTTCTCCAGAATCCTGGAAGATTGTTTCATGGCCTGGAGTTCAGAAAGTCCCAATCCCATACCAGTTCAGATATTAGCTTGGTGTGTAAGTCTATGCAATTACCTAATTTCTCAGCACCCCCATTTCTTCTTTCAGAAAAAGGTGTTACATCAGTGAACAGTCAATGCCCATTCCAGTGTCAGCATCATATACATTGCTGCTGCCAGGCAGGTGAATGCTTAGCCCACCCTGGCATCACCTTTCCATCTGCCCAATTCTCTAGAAAAGTAATTTCCATAGTCTCAGTTATTTTTGCCAGGTTTTTATTCCCGTTGCCCTGAAGGTGTTCAAACTGATCCCCAAACTCTGTAAATCAATGATCGAACAGATAGTAGTGATGACTGTCCCATTGCCTTAGAGAGTGGCACTTGGTGCAAGAGAAGAGGAATTGATTATCCTCTGGCCTTCTTTTTGTCAGGGTAAATAGTACTGATTCCTTCAGCAATTTCTCTGAGAGTGCTTTTTGCCTCCTCCTGATGCTTATTACTCAGCTTTTCATCACTCCCCTTTCTCCAGAGATAACAATGCAGAAGTCAGAACTGGACTCCATTTTCTACTACAGAATAAAAATTTGCTGATTGGAAAAAAGGACAGCCCAGGCTCTGACAGTCCATAAAGCCCTGTTCTGTTCTGCTCACTCTTCTGTTTTTAAATGAAACAACACACATCTTGCCACTTGACCACACTGACCCTCAATCTAGGCTGGGGGGACTCGAGCTGAGTTTTGGACCTAAAAAGAAACAAATCACTATATCTCTTACTAAAGCTTTTCACTGCCCTTTAAGTTTATCTCATGTGCTTATGGAAAAGTAATTTTCTAAGTCAACTTGAAATTTTATATTTCATTATTTTATATTATCTAAGGGGGAAGTGACTCTTGTAGCTATCAGGCTTTTGTGGATGAGAGACACACTTTGAGGTGACTGATTTTACGGTTTGACTGTCATGGTGGCAGAAACAACAAAGAGTATCAACTACATCCTGATGAAGAGGAAACAACCTCCACCAAGTGATTTTTCACATCACAGGTTCCAGTTAATAAGAACATCCACCCCTCTACAACAAATATGACCTAAGCATAAAGTAGGTGCTCATTTAATAGAGGATGAATGAATGACTGAATCATTTTTAGGAACTCCTGCATTGCTAAAACTTTTGACTCCAATATTCAGTTTAAACCAACTAGCCATTCATTGAAAAACAATGTATGAAATGCCTATTATGTGCAAATTACTGTTGATATAGCAGTGGGGGTGGGAGAAACAGCAAAACTCTGCCTTCTTGATGAAACACAGAGGACAAAATAAATATGTGGGTGATTGCAAGTATTGTGGGGAAAGAGTAGGAATTGTTGGGGGCAGATGCAATCTTAGTGTAGTCCAGCAGGAATTTACCAAAAAGTTCATAATCAGGTGAAAGTCTGAAGGGAAAAAAGAAGCCTACAATGCAAATACTTCAGGAGAGAGGATTCCAGGCAGACAGAAAAGTACAAAAACTCTGAAGTGGGAGTATCACTCTTGGCCCAGCAAAAAGACCAGGAAACCTAGAACAGAGACACAGTGGGGCAGGGAGACCAGGCACAGCTTTGAAGTTGTGATCAGGGTCTTGCCTTTTTTTCTGAGTAAGAAGGAAGGCACTGAAGGATTTTGAGGGAAGAAAGGTTTGAGCTAACCCACTTGTTCAAAGTCTCAGTTTGGTTGCTCTGTTAGGAGACATTGTAGGAAGACAAAGATGACTTCCAGGAACCTAGTTGGAATATTACCAAAGTTAATGGTGGCTTGGCTAACGGGCCAGTGGTAAAAGTAGTAGGACATGGAAAGGTTCTAGACATATTTTGATGGCAAGACAAAGGATTTTCTTTGACACCCTTTGACTGTGATGAATGAAAGAAAGAGGAAAGTCTGGTGGGGCTTTATCTGACTAACTGAAAAACAGCCAGTTTCCTAAAATGGGGAAGACCCCACAATGAACCGGCAGGGCAGGGGAGATCATCAGCACCCCAGGTTTGGGACTTTCCACTGGAGGCTTCTGTTAGATGTCAGGGCTAACTTTCATCCCAGAGTTCCTGCCTACCCTGTGGGGAAGGAGACCTTACAAGCTGAGTTCTGATCCTGGAGTACCAGGCTGTTTCCAAGTGTCAGCCTGTCTCTTCTGCTGTGAAACAGTTAGGGTGAGTCAATGACTGTGAGGGTTATCCCCATATTGACTTGCTTAGATTCCAAGAATATCATCTTTATTTTCTAGTAAGTATTCTCTCTTAGCAGGGTCTCAAAACCTTTTACTTCATTGTCCTTTCTTCTACACTAAAAAGATGTTCAAGGTTGAGAAGTCACCTAGGACTTGTTCTAGGTGAGTAAAAACTAAATGCCTTGTTCCTATTTCCTAGAAGAAATGAGGACTCCCTTGCTCTAAAATCTATTAAGAGTCACCATTTATACCATGTACCTGCTTGAGTTCATTTGTTAATTAACTGCCTGATTCAATTTATTTGTGTTATTTAGTGGAAAGATTTTTCAATCTTATAAATGAACAAACAACAACTTCAAACTATTCCATAAAGCCATAATAATTAAAACAGCTTGGTATTGGTACAAAAACAGACAATCAGACCAATGGAACAGAATTGAGTGTCCTAAAATAAAACCACACATATGTAGTCAGCTAATCTTCAACAAAGGAGTGAAAAACTTACACTGGAACAAGGACTGCCTCTTCAATAAATGGTGATAGGAAAACTGGTCCAAAACATGCAAAAAAATGGACCAAGATAGCTCCCTCACACCATGTACAAAAATCAACTCAAAATGGATAAAAGACTTAGATATAAGACCGGAAACCATAGTATATACACAGAGGAAAACGTGGGCAAAACTCTCCATGAGTTACAATAAAGAAATTCATTTCTGGATACATCTATAGCAGGTGAAAAAATGAAGGAAAACATAAATAGCTAGAACTGCATCAAACTAAAAAGCTTCTATACAGCAAAAGAGACAACAGAGAAAACAAAAAAAATCCAACCAAGTGGGAAAAAATTTTGCTCCCCATACAAGTGATAAGGGTATGATAACAAAGATACACAAAGAACTCACACAACTTAACAAAACAAAGTAAAAAAGCCAGTTTAAAAATGGGGAGAATTAAAAAGACACTTCTCCAAAGAGGAAATGCAAATGGCCAACAGGCACATGAAAAAATGTTCAGTGTCTCTAGCAATCACGGAAATGCAAGTCAAAACCACCTTACACCAGTAAGAACGGCCCACATCCAAAAAACAGGCAACAAGTGGTGGCGGGCAACACTCTTACAATGCTAGTGGGAATGTAAACTGGTCCAGCCTCTATGTAGAGCTGTGTGGAGGGCCCTCAAATTAATGAAAATGGAACTACCGTTTGACCCAGCAATTGCTCTCTTGGGAATCTACCCAAAGGAGACCTGAATGCTTGTACAAAGGGACACCTGTGCTCGGATGTTTATTGCAGCACTATTTAAAATTGCAAGGACATGGAAGCAACCAATATATCCCAAAACAGATGACTGGCTGAAAAAGATGTGGCATACATACACAATGGAATATTACTTATCAACTAAAAACAACAAATTAGATGATTTTATGATAACATGGGTGGACTTAGAAGAAATCATATTAGCAGAAACAAGTCAAAAAGAAAGAGACAGAACCAAATGGTTTCACTATTATATGGGACATGGAAAGGATAAACAAAAAGCTATGAAGAAAAGTCAAAACAAGCTAACAACCAAATTAAAGTACACAACGGGGGAGGGGGGGACAGGGTGGGAACAGTCAGGGAGGGTGTGGGGTGAACACTGGAGATCACAAAGATGTGAAATTTATATATAAATAAATTATTTAATAAAAATAAATAAATAAATGAACAAAAACACTTTCAGATATTTTTTTTACTCTGTAACAATCTACCCTGAAGCTAATCCCCACTGTTAATTGAAGATTTAAGGGTTTCAAATGCACAGTATTGAACTGAATGAGAGGGCTAGGCATGCTTACTGGCAGTGAGAGTAAACCCCCAAAACCATGGGATACACTAATCTTGGAAGATTTAGAGCAGCCAAGATCATAAAAGAGAGAGGAATCAAAGCAACAGGCTTCTCCATAGAGAGACTTGGATTAAGAGAAGGGAGAAGCCAGCTGCAAACAGGTAAGTCTCCAGTTCCTTCTGCAGGGCAGTAGGCAAGGACCCTGGAACCTAAGTTCTGAGCCTTGCTGCCTGGTTATTGGAAGAGCAAAGGGGGGGCGGGTTTCCGCCTGGGACCATCACCCGAGTTCCAGGACAGGGTGTGTGTGTGCAGAAGATGCTCCAGGTCCTTTGCACTTCAACTTTGTCACACTTGTGAGAAATCATGTTGTCCAAAGTCATCCATTGCAAAGCTCCACTGCAAACTCCTTCCCTGACACAAAGTTCAGCTTAACAGGGCTCTTGGCCATGCTCACCATTTGTTTCCCACCCTTATTTATAGGCCACCTGCTATCCTAAGTGAAGGAAGCGGGGGAGGGGGGCTCACCTTCCCGCTTCATGCCCATGACAAGGCACTTCTGATAGCGACAGTACTGGCAGCGGTTGCGCTGACGCTTGTCAATGAGACAGTCTTTGTTGTCCCGACACGTGTAGACAAGGTCCTTCCGGATGGTTCTCTTGAAGAACCCTTTGCAGCCTTCACAGCTGTACACACCATAGTGCTTCCCTGGTCACAAAGAAAGAACATTCCATAGGCAGTTTGTTGTGTTAATTGATCTTTAATTCAAACACCCTGGACTCGCCCCCAGGGAAGCCTGGCATACCCCCTGAATACTGGGATGGGTAGCAAAGAATACATTGAAGAGAAGGAGGACTTAATCACAGGAAACATACTGTAGGCAGGATCATTATGTCTTTCCTTCTGGAAGTCAGTCATTAGAATGGCCAATTCCAGAGACCATCATTAGAAAATTGTCAAAATAATGTTTTGTTTCCATTGATTTCATTAAGGCAGTGCTTGTGTTAATTAAAATGTTCTGCATTCAAATACTCCAAGACTTGCACCTCAGAAACTTCTTTGAGGACACACTTACAGATACTAAAAATATGAAGGAAAACATAAACAGCTGGGATTACATCAAACTAAAAAGTTTCTGCACAGCGAAAGAGATAATAGCCAAAACAACCCAACTGAATGGGGAAAAAATGTGCCCTTCATACAAGTGATAAGGGTCTGATAACAAAGATGTACAAAGAACTCACACAACTTGGCAAAAAACAAGACAAGAAGTACAGTCAAAAAATGGGGAGAAGATCAAAAAAGACACTTCTCCAAAGAGGAAATACAAATGGCCAATAGGCATAAGAAAAAATGCACAGCATCACTAGTAATCAGGGAAATGCAAATCAAAATCACAGTGAGATACCATCTCAAACCAGTAAGAATGGCCCATATAAAAAACAAAAACAAAAAATGGGTATCAACAGGTGACAAGTGCTGGTGTGGATGTGGAGAGAAAGGAACACTTTACACTGCTGGTGGGAATGCAAACTGATGCAGCCACGATGAAAAGCTGAAAATGAAACTACCATTCTGGGAAATTACCCAAAGCATACAAAAACTCTAATTGAAAAGGACAGCTGTACTCCGATGTTTATTGTAACACTATTTACAATAGCCAGGATTTAGAAACAACCCAGATGCCCAAAATAGATGAATGAATGAGAAAGTTGTGGTATATGTACACAATGGAATACTATTCATCAATCAAAAAAGACAAACTTATGTCATTCCCAACAAGATGGATGGAACTAGAAGGAATCATGTTAGTGGAAATAAGCCAGAAAGAAGACAAATACTGGATAGTCTCACTTATATAAGGATATAGGGAAAACAAACAGACCAGAAAAATTTAAAACTGTAAACAAAACTGAAGCATAGAGCAAGGAGGGGGGGTTTAAAATCAGAGGAGTCACCAATCAATGACTTACAGGGAAAGAGGGGGGTGGGAAAGGGGGGGAAAGGATGGGTCATAACTACGTATATAATACTGAGATTATATACATAAAATAAAGTAAAATTTATTTTAAAAATAAAATAAAATCGGGGGAGTGATGGGCACAAGAGATTAAGATGACTCACAGTGATAAGATCATGGGAGAACATCTGGAAGACAATGATGATAGATTAGATAGATAGATAGATAGATAGATAGATAGATAGATAGATAGATAGATAGATAGATAGATAGATAGATAGATAGATAGATAGATAGATAGATAGATAGATAGACAGATAGATAGATGTTTGTATATGCAATCAATAACAAATTAAAACATAAAAATAAAATGTTCTGCCTCCATGCAAGATATTATTAGTATGCATAATAAAAATATAAATATTTATGCTGATTATACATTACCTAGCTGGAAAAAGAACCCCATCATTACTAATATTTCCCTATGATTGAGGCCCAAGAACTTAGGCACCCTACTTACAAGCATTCTTGCCCCGTAAACTATGAACAGAGTCCCAAGTTAGACATTGCAAGATGCTGTTGCCTATAAAAGAAATAAATTGGCATGTTCTTTTTATTTTTTTTGAGACTAGATCTAGCTATTTTTGCCTGTGGCACAGCAGGCTCACGTTGCCCGGAGTACCACAGACTCAAGCAATCCCCTGCCTCAGCTTCCCAGGTAGCTGGGATTACAGGCGTGCACTACCATGCCCAGCTGTATTTTTTTGGAACTAGGTCTCACTACATGCCCCAGGCAGGACTCGAACCGCAATCCCTAGTCCCAGCCGCTTTATAGGCTGAAGCTTACAGGTACCAGGCACCATGCCCGGCTTACAAAAGAAATAAATTGGCATGTTCTTTATAGCACAATGTGACATGCAATCTTGAGATATGGCTTAAAGACCTGAGGGGAGCTGGTCTGTCTTGATACAGAACAACATATTAGATGTTTTATGGTTAACCTATTGCACATGTTCTGTTTTCAATGACCCCATCCAGGACTAGCTGGTTCTTGTCAGGAAAACTACCACAACCACCTCACATAGGAACTGAGAATCTCAACACCTTTCTAAGTAGAAATTTCCTCAGTCCACATCAGGCTATTAAGTGCAACTGATAAAAGTTATGAAACTTAAAAAATATAAGGCAGCAAATCAAAGCATATTTTTCTCTGGCTCTTGCATGTGAGGGCTTTGAGTCATAATCCTACTATGATATTCTAATTCAGTGTATTTCAGCTGATATTAAAGTGAATCCGAAATCCCTGAGTGTACACGCTCTGCATCCTGGGAGCTTGCATTTCAGAGGGAGTTACCCTAACATAAAGTTCTGGCTAAAGATAGCCAGTCTGATAAAGACTCAGTCCATGCCTTCTCCGTTCAATACAATTTTGCTAATACAGATTAACTGAACTCACAGCAATAATAAATACACAGTTTTATTTTAGGCCTAGGAAATCCTATGCTTTTAGCTCTGAAGAATTTGTCAATAAGAAACATGAAACCAATTTTTTATTCCCATGATGGCATATATCTTTAATATACTGCCATGTATCAGTTAACTGTTTTGGTTATGATGACGCACATATCTCACGGGGTCCCACAAGGCCGCACCAACAGCTGAGGTGTTGCCCGCGTTCCAAAGATCAGACAAAAATGAAATCACTAATGACACATTTCTCAGAACACATCCCCATCATCAAGTGACACATGGCTGTATGAATGAACCACACAGACTTTCCACTACACCAAAACACAAAAAACTGTCAGGGCAGGCTGGCATTTGGTTGCCATGGCAACAGCCAAGGCTGCATGATTTGGAAACACTTATTTGAAAGGAAGCAAACATCAGCTGTGTAGCTAAGTTCCAGTCACTGGAACTTTCAATGGAGTAACATTTCATGCTGGCTTTAGTGACAATAAGGTGAGGAAATATCCAGTCAGCCATCAAGGACAAGTTCCCATTTTCTCAATCATTAAATCAGAGATTCCTGTTTCATCAGAATCAGTAGGTGGGGGACTTAGAACAATTGAGGAAGGGAAAAAAATAATTTGAGTAAAATTGGAAAAATATCAAAGAAATTTAAATGAGTAAAAAACACATTTATTTGTATTCTTAAAAACATATTTAAGACCTAGAATGTCCTAGAAGGAATTATGCTTACCTATTAAAGGTTTTACCTTATTATTATTTTTTTTGTCAGTAGGTCTTGCTATTTTGCCAGGGGTTGTCTCAAACCCATGGACTCAAATGACTCCTATTCTCAGTCTCCCAGATAGCTGGGATTACAGGTGCATATCACCACACCTGGCTAAAAGCTTTATCTTTGCGGGGGATATTATAAACATTTTTTAAAGTTTTCTTTCACACTTTCTATTTCTACCAAATTTTCCACATTGGAACATCATTTTGAAAATTACCAAAATAATTTTGTAAAAGTTAAAGCAACTTTGCTTTGAGCAACTTGCTAATCATGCAGCTTCTCTATCCCAGCAACACACACAACACCATCACTCTAGACAGGGATTCTGGGTATGTAGCCTGTAAATCTAATTCTCAAAACTGAAATCATACTCAGCAAGAGTGCAGGCTGTGAGTCCAGTGACAGAAACTGACAGCCTAACCTCCAGTACTTCCCAAAGGACCTTTTTCTTTCACTGGCAACAAAGTAGCCAAGCGGACAGCAGAGCAAGCACCCTTCTCTGGGACATTCTCAGGACACTGTTTCTGCTCGTACCTGAGGATCTGTCCCCACAGATGGCACAGATGTGTTTAACCAGAGATCCAGGGCTGGTGGTTGAATAGTTCATGTTTCCAATTCCAGGGAGTCCTGGTAAGGGCTTGATGTCCTCTGAAACACTGACACTGTTGACCACATTTAGCTGCAAGAGAGAAAGATAAAATAAAACACAAACCCAAGATAAACCCAGTCCCAGAGGCTGAAAGGAATAAGGGCATCCTTGAGAAAAAGCACTTTCTATTTTGAGAAGTTATTTCAAGTGCAGAGTGCCTAAATGCCTACATAGGATATGAATTTAGGGGAGAAGAAAAGTGGCACAGAGGAACTAAATCATTTCTAGAAGCCAAAACCTAAACTGGAATACACATGCCGGGATGCTTGCTGTACTTTCCTTTATTTTACTCATGTGTTTTACTTGAGCTAGAAATACACACTAAATTGCACACTGAGGACATGTCAGCTATGTGTTTTTAAATTTTTTATTAACTATCAACTGCAATCCTCCTAGATAGTCTACAGCCCTCAGGCCAGGGACTTAAGACTACAAGAAAGCTAAACAAAAAAAAAAATGCAAATCGATTCACTTAGTCAGTCGGCAAACATTCACCAAGTGCTCTGTGCCAGATACTGTGTCAGGCTCTGGGTGCCAAGGTAAATAAAAGTGTATGCTCTGAAAGAGCTCACCGCCAAACGGAAGGGAAGTTGTATGTTGTGAACATCTCCACGAGCCCCGCTAAAGACGTTAAACCAAATGTCTACTGCAGTGCACTGAAAACTGGGTCATAACCCCAGAACATGTTTTTGAACTTGTCTCTAAGGAATCATTATGTGAGATTTTAAAACCCATACAGTCAGAGACTGTCTGCTCTATCTTGCTCTTACCATGTGGGGTGGGCAGGTGGCTAGGTACTCCTTACCACCTCTACACCTCCCAGTGCTCCCGGGAAGATGAAAAGTGTCATGGCCACTCTCTGCTTTATATTCACCAAGGAAAAGTTAAATATATATATATTTATGTCATATATATATATATGACAGCCATCAATCAAGAGGGTCTCTGAGTGTTCATAGGATGGCCTACTTTCTAGGCACTGCAAGGGAGAAGTAAAATCTGGAAGGCTTGTCTCTTATTCTCAAAAGTGAGCATTCTCATTGAGGAGTCAGAACATGCACCAAAATTGACACATGCAATTCAACTCAATGAAGGTATATAGCACAGACAGGTAAATGTTCAATAGAGACACCTGGTGAGTACCTGGGCAATTCAGGGAAGATCCACTTCTGTGGATATAACTGAATTTTTATATCAAAATTTATCTGAATGTTTAATCATATTACCTCAACAGAACGACCATATTATTCAAAGTGTAGGATTTCTACTCTATTCAAGGCCTTTGAGACAGAAAAAATGATCAATAAAACATAGAATACAACAGCACCTTTTTAGTTCCTTCTAACTTACCAGATTTTCAAGTCACTCAGCAAATATTTATTGATCACAGGAGGTAGGCAGAGACTCTAGGTTAAATGCTGTGAGGGATGTGAAAAAAAGAGAAAAGATCCAACCATCCATGCTTTGAGATTAAAATCACCAGGAATTTTTAAAAAGTGATGTAAGGTGTGAAGACACTTAGGTGACAGGAGATTTTGTCTCTCTTCCCACACTTCCGCGGATAAGGCTAAAATAAGACATCAGGGCTTATCTCCCATATTCTGCTTTGGTGTATTTGGTGTTCTCAAGCCTGAAGGTAGACCCATGAGCATTAAGAAAATTGATGCCAATAGTCCCACACTCAACTCAGTGAAGGCTACTGGCCTTGTTGCTTCTTTAAGTGATGAGGGGACATTATTGTGCATACAGGACTGATAATCACTGGTGTTGCAAAATCAGTCTGGGTGTTGTATGACCTAGAACTGGCCACCACTATGCTCTTCAAGGCAGTACAACTTCAAAGAAGTTACTTATTTCCTTTGACCCTCTCTTTCCTTGCCTATAAGATGTAATAGCTAACTTACAGAGTCACTGGGAGAATTAGGCGAGATAACGATGTGAAATGCCCAGACCAGTGTCTGGCACAAAGTAGGTGTTCCATAAATGGTAACTACTGTCATTCCAGTAAAACAGGTTTAATTCAGACAAGAATATAGTATTCATTGGGAGCCAGCACTCAACTATCTGCTAGAGATGGTGCAGTGAGTGAGACCATATTCACCAAGGAGATGAAATTACTCCATTGGCGATGTCAGAAAACCATTCAATATTGTCATAATGCAAATGCATGGTTATTATTTCAAGGTACATGATGGATTTACATGCTTGTTAATCTTTTAGAGGTAAGAGAGGGGATTCTTCTCAGCTTGAATTCAACTCTTCCTGAGTGCTTAAAGGAATACATCTACTCTACGAAATGGAAGCATTTTAGGCCAGATGACAGAATCCTCTAGCTGATGGTACTGGGTCCTATCCTCCAGTGGATAAGAAACTTCACAGGAATGAGGAAGAAGCCAGTTGAGGATCAGAAGACCCTCTCCCACCTCCCCATCCTCTCTTATTTCCAGCAGGACCAGCTCCACTAGCCCCAGGTACAGCCATCAGAGAACAGTAGTTGTTACTGGCCTACAGTTTGCTCTATGCTAATTAGCTATTTTAATCCTCACAACAACTCTAAAAGTTGTTCCTCAGATGAGGAAATTGAGTCTTAAAGTGGTTTATTTATCCATGCACTCCAAAATATTACAGATATGCAAAAGGAAAAAGAGACAGGTATTGCCTCAAGGAATCAACATTCAGGGCAGTTGCGGTCCAGTGAGATGAAAGTCAATTGGGATACTTTAGGAAGGAAAGATCATAAGCAACTGAGATTTGGGAAGGCCTTCAGAAGCAAGATTTTGAGCTGGGATTTGACAGACTTTAGAAGTGGGTAGGATTCGGATAGGTCAGCAGAGGGCCAAAGGCTTAGAGAGCAAAGTCCTGGAGGGAAGCCCAGGAGTTGGTGTCTGGTGGGCAGAAGAGAGGGAACGCTGTGAGGTGGGTGTGGCAGTATCCAAGGGTTGATTGCCTGGCTAAGAAGGGTGGATTTAACTTGGGAAGTGAAGAGAGCCATGAGCGCTTTGGAGCCTAGGAATAATGCTTGGACTCCTGCCTCGGTGATGGGAAGGAGGCAGCTACATGAGGAAAGACTAGGAGAGGGATGGCCAAGGCTACTGGCCTACCCAACAGGTTGGAGCCAGAAGCCCAGACTTAGGTCTTAGGTAACCATTCCTTCTTCATCACATCACCTGCCTGTGTGAGTGGACCCCACTCACTGTACGCTAGGACCCCACTCCCTGTCCTAGCAGTTCTTACCAGTCCTCTTTGATGAGGAACACCAGGAAGAGCCCCTGGATCTGCCCTGAGAGTTCTCCAGCATAACTCTTGGTAAGCTGTTGCCAGAGGAGCAAGTGACTGGCACTGATGGGTCAGTGCTTTCTGGTCTGGGCGCAGAGCAATGCAGATGAGGTGGACAGTGGCCACTAGAACACAAGCCTATTAGTCGTTGGCCCCCAGTCCCCCAGTCCCGGCTGTCTTGTTTCATTAGCAGCCTGCTGACATGAGCACTTCAGAGTAGGCCTCACCAGGCAACTGTTGCTCCCCGAGAACAGGATAGATGCACACTTGACTGGTCTGCTTCCTTTTACAGACTCGGCCATGGACCTCATGCTTCCTGGAAGTTATGGGCCATCACAGCACTTGGGGTCTATGCTTCTGAGCTTCCTCCATCCAAGATTATTTTCAAGGTAGATTTTCAGTCAGGCAGCTAGGCTGTAGGCAGGCATTTCTTCTCCATGCCTTCAGTCTAGTAAGGGCTTTGGCCATGAGGAGTCAGGAACCTGGATCTCCCATCAGGGAGAAAGGAGTCCTGGGTACAGGCTAGAACTGCTCCTTCCTTGCTGCGTGATCTAGACATGGTGAATTCACTTAGCAGAGACTCCATTTCCCCACCTACAGACCAGACCAGGGGGTTCGAACTCAGAGTAAATGTATGGGGAGGTTGAACAAGAAGACCACAGCATCTCCTGGCCCCAGTTAAACCAAATGTTCTTATTTTATATGTATATCAGGTTTCCAAACATCCTTTCATTTAAAGACAAATCTTTATGGCTTTATTTTTCTAAATCATTGAGTCAGATGATTTTTGAGGTTTATGCCAGCCCTAGCACTGGCAACGTTTCTGATCTAAGTATTCTTTATAAAAACACAAATATGGGCCGGACATGGTGGCTCATGCCTGTAAGGTTCAGCCTATGAAGCGGCTGGGGCTAGGGATCACGGTTCGAGTCCCGCCTGAGGCCCGTAGCGAGACCTAGTTCCAAAAAAAATAGCTGGGCGTGGTGGCACGTGCCTGTAATCCCAGCTACCTGGGAAACTGAGGCTGGGGATTGCTTGAGTCTGTGGTACCCCGGGCAACGTGAGCCTGCTGTGCCACAGGCAAAAATAGTGAGACCTAGTCTCAAAAAACAACAAAACAACAACAACAAAATATATATAAAAACACAAATATCTGAAAGGATAATGATGCAATTGTCAAGCACTGCCTGTGTAGAGAGCAGCAGGGACAAAACTCAGATCAGGCAGCGGGGCTAAGAGGGAAATAAGGAGCATTCTAAAGACCACTGGGGCCTGCTTCAGGGTCCAGCCAAAGAACAAACATCCCAAGTACAAATATGTGATACTACACACACATACTCAAGCACACATTTGGGAAAATGCGTCTAGACCATTGTAAGCTGCATAAATATCTTCCCAATTGTATAGTTGGACATTTGGTGCCTTTGGAAATTGCTTACTCCACCTAAATACTTGCCAGGGCTAGGCTATGTCTTACACATATTTTGTTCAAATCTCCAGAGCCTAATTCAATGCATGCTTTTTGAAATGAATTTCTATAGTATGTTTTAGAACAAAGTGCACCAGGTGGATATTGCCTAGAAGCATAAAATATCACCTAGATAGAGTAATAATAGTAATATGACCTCCGTACTGTCCTAGAGCATTGTAATCCTTAAGAAATGATTTTCAAGCCCATGTCTCCTTTGATATTCATAAAAATTCATGTAGGGTAATCAGGGCAAATATTTGTCACCCTACAACAGTGAGAAAGGAACTGAGATAGAATAAGTTATTAAAGAGGTTGCAAGAAGATTCCATAGTCTCTGTCTCCAAATTCTCGGTTCAGCAATCTCTGACTCAAAGACGGAAAGACAACAAAAGCAAAAGAAGAAGTTCCAATCCTGGAAGACAGCACAGAAACCCACCCTGCTGCCCCCACACCTTCAACCCTCCCCCATTCCAGGTCACACTCACCCGACCGACCAGCTCACAGCGAAAGCATGTCCCAACTCTGCTGGGCAAGGATAGCAGGCCGCAGCAGCAGTCTGTGGCTTAGAGTCCCACTGACCGTGGCTGGTACTGGGGGCTTTTGCCCTGTGCCATCTAATCAGGCAAAGTGCCGCTGCTGTATGGCTCCGGAGTCTGAGCCCACAGCACCAGTGTCCAAGGCTGCCTGCCTCACCAGGGCTTGGCAAGCTTAATATAGCTCCCCAAGCCAAACTTGGCCTCTGTACACAGCCCAGTTGGCCAGGACCAAAGCTTTCAGCTGACCTTTCAACCTCAATCCCTCTGTACAGACATATGGTCCAGGAATAGTGGCTCTGCCGTTCACACGGCTATGAAGACAAATTTATTGGCCAGGTTTGGCTCTATCAACTAGAGTGCAATTGCCAGAAGCTGCTTTGGAGAAAGAAACAGTGTCTAACCCACTCCCTACTCACAAGCCCTTCACCGATTATCCCCTCACCCTGTTTTATTTCATCACAGATAGGACGATGACTCTGAAACTGTCTCATTCATCCGTTTGCCTTCCATCTGTCTTGCCCACGACAGTCACTGCTATGAGAACACTAGTCTCATTTTCCAGTGCTGATACCCTCAACCCAGGACAGTATAGGTCAAGACTCCATACTCAGGAGATTCTCAGAAATGGTTATTGGAATCAGTGTGAGTGCTCTTTGCAAAATATTCCTTTATCCCACAACATGAAGGTGTCTTTCTATGTGACCTCAGCTTAGTCTGCCTCCCCCAAGCCACACGCATGAAAGTGATCATATGGGCATGTATTTCTCATAGACTGGGAGGTGAGTATAAACTTCCCATATCCTGGAGGGTCAGGTATCACCAACTGATCACCCCTAAATCCACATCCATCCCCACTACCTTGCGGCCCCCTCCTCTGAGCACTGGAGCCCTCGTGGGCACGATATGTGAGAGAAGTTTCCACCAGCCCCTCTTTATGTGCTCCCTTGGGAGCCCTCTACCCCAAGACATGGGTGGAATGTGCATTGCAGTCTGTCTGCTGGATGTGCCTTCCCTACAAGGCTCCTGAGGAGCACTAATGGCTCCTCTTTTGACCCTTGGGCCCCACAAGAGAAGCAGCATCGATTCATCAGCAGAGCCCGAGGCAGGCAGTAAACATATTTCTGGGGCAGGTGACCCTGTTGCTGGCCAGCTGCTTGGCACTTGGATGCTCACTGAGCTTAGCTTCTTCATTCTTGGAGAAATGGACTTGACAGAGTGTGCTTCTCAGCCAGGCAGGGGTGCAGCAATTAGAACCTCTTGTGAGGCGCTGAACACCTTCACAAGGGCCAAAATATGGGGTGGGAGAGAGATGCACACCCTGAAAAAAATCATGCAAATACAGTTAAAAGACTGGTCAAATGTGACCCACAGCTATGCCTGTTTTTTCCTGTGGAGAGTTTTGAATCTCCAGTATGGAATGACTTCCAAAGAAGGGGAGAGTTCCCCACTCTCCCCAAGCCCTGTGGACTTACAAGCACCCTCATCCACTCCCCTGAGTCACCTACCTGGTACACTAGAAGAGAAAATCTAATCTGGGCAGCACAACATCTCTGAAGTCCTTATTAGCTCTGAAAGTTGACCCCACAGACTTGGGTGGTTTTGCTCTTTGAACCTGAGCATCTGGACTTTCTCAAAAGGGACTTTAGGGATAGCCCCCCTGAGGCTCCCTTCAGAGTAGTGAGAAACGCTAGTACAGGAGAGGCCTTCCTCTTCTCTAGAACTATATGTTAGAGGATATTCAGATCTAGAGGGTAAGCATCTAGGGTGCTGCTGGTTGAGGCAGGGGAGAGACGGGTTCAACAGGGAGCTACCCACACAGTGAGGGAACAGAGTGTGAATCATGGAGCTATTGTCCTTAACTTTGTTTTCCTATTTCTCATCTGTGATCTGTGTCTTTGTATACTGTCCACCAGAACAGGCACAGCCTACTTTCCAGCCCCATTGGAGCCAGCATATGCTTTTCTGAGGACACCGGGACTAGTGAGCAATTTGTGAGCAGAGATTTCGCTGTGTGTCCCCGATTTGCTGGGCCTTTTGCACCACAGTGAGATCCCATGAGAAAGCACACCCCAAGTCCCTGCTGCTCTTGAGGTCAGAACAGGAGGTATGGACTTGCACCAGCTGCAGCCTAGCCACCTAAGCCAATCCAGGAATTTATGTGCGAGAAAAGGAAATGTGTCCTTTTTAGATCAAGACAATTGGGGATTGTTTGTTATGCTGCTTAAGTGCAGCCACAGCTGAGTCTGTAAGAGCGGGAAGTTGCTGATGTCAGGGTTACCTTAGCAGAAGGAAGTAAAGAGTACTGGCCGTCCTCTAGGTTCCTCAGAGTAACCATGTGGCATCTGCCTTGCACATACCTCTCTTCTGTTGCAGCAGAAGGCCCTAGGCTGGATGTGAGGTTTTCTTCCTGCATCGCCCTAGGCTTTGCCTTTATATCAGAGAGGTTGCACATATATAACACAAGCTGTCTGGTTCTAGATTTACCCAGGCACATGCCTGCTTATTTTTCCTCCCAACTGTAAGCTCCTGGAGAGCAAAGACCAAGTCCTGACCATTCCCGTGTCCACTGGAGCAAGCAACAAAGCACCAGGCACTTCACTGACTCAATAAATACTCGCTACTAAAGTGACAGGAACAAATCGAGTGCACCCCTACACCAGGGGCTGCCCACCGAGGACACCCTTACTGAAGGTCCTGCAGGAGAGAGGCCTAGAGACACCCAGTCCTCCAGCAAGTACCCACAAGGGTCGGTTGAGTGTTGATTTGGCTCCAGGCGCAACCTGTACAGGAAGATGAGTGGCTGGAAAGCCCTTGCAGAGGAAGGTCACCTACCTGAGAGCTGGGTGGAACAACCAGATTGAGTCCTGGTGGGGCTGCCAGCGCTCCTGAAGGTGGGCCCATGGCAGAAGTGATGACTCGGTACGGAGAACCCAGGGCATTGAGAGGGGTCCCCACCACACTCAGAGTCCGCGGAGCACTCACTGGGGTGTCCGTGTAGCTGGGGTGACTGTCCATTGGCTTCCCTGTGGACAGGGCTGACGAGGGGCTCAGAGATGTGGCACCGGAGTGGCCAGGGGAACCTGTGAGAAGAAAATAGGTGGTGAAGGTTAAGGAGCACAGAGGTGGCACCTATGAGGACAGAGGTTCTCCTTCCAGCCACGCCTGCATACTTGTGAACCCGAAGGGCTTAATCCACATTAAGCTGGCAGAATAAAGGCAAATAAAAAAGGGGGAAGGTTTGATATAGGACAGAAACACTCACCTACGTTAGTTCCCCAGGGTCCCACCTGGAATGGGCACCTTGAATGGTGTCAGATCAACATGGAGGGCAACAAAGGACATTGTGATCCAGCAACTGAGACCAGGGCCAGACAGATAGGAAAGGTTAAGTCGATACCTGTGACACTGTGATTTGTAGTAAGAAAGATGCAATTGATCTTCATTCCCAGTCCTAGAACATAGATGCTAAATCCCTTGGAATTTCCTGTGATAAGCACACAGGAGCATCTTTTGTTCTTCTATTTAGTCTTTGACCCCAGTCCTGAATAGGACTCCTAAAACCCTAGTCATTTCTTGAGTGATAGGTGTGTGCTTTGTTCTAATAAGACAACTCTGGTTAGATTGCTGACTGGGGCTGGTTACCAGAAAGACTGATCATGGTTAAACACTTGGAATTATAGCCCCACCCTCCATTCTCTAGATAGAAAGAGGGGCTAGAAATAGAGTTAATGATCCATGATGGGTATGGAATGAAACCTCCATAAAGATTTTGCTAGCATAGGATGTGGAAAACTTCAGGTTTTGTGAGTACCTCCACACACTGAAAGGGTGAGAGACCCCCTCCCCAATTGCAACAGGACAGAATCTCCTGCCCTTGGGATGCTTGCAGACTTGGCTCTATGTACCTGCTCAATGGTATCTTTTCTTTCTTATATCCCTAATAAACTGGTCAATGTGTTTTCCTGAGTTCCATGAGTCATGCCAACAAATTAATCAGTCAGAGGAGGGGTTTGTAGGAACTTGTTCTGTAACATGTAAACAACCTAAACTTGGAATAAAAACAGACACACAGACCAATGGATCAGAATAGAATGCCCAGAAATAAAGCCACACATGTACAGTCAGCTAATCTTTGACAAAGGACAAAAACCATACAATGGAACAAAAACAAGTCTTCAATAAATGGTGCTAGGAAAACTGAACTGTTACATGCAAAAAAAAAAAAAGAAGCACACCAACCCCTCACACCATGTCCTAAAATCAACTCAAAAAAATGGATAAAAGACTTGGACGTAAAACCAGAGTCCACAAACTACATAAAGGAAAATATGGGCAAAACATCCAAGACCTACACTTCAGGAACCTCTTTCAAGACGCATCTATCAATGCTAAAAATGAAAGAAAACAAACAGCTGGGACTACGTCAAATTAAAAAGCTTCTGCACAGCAAAAGAGACAACAAACAAAACAGAAAGAAACCCAACTGAATGGGGAAAAACCTTTGCCCTACACACAAGTGATAAAGGTCTGATAACAAAGATTCACAAAGAACTCACACAACTTAACAAAAACAAGACAAGAAGTCCAGTCAAAAAATAGATACAAAATCGAAAAAGACACTTCTCCAAAGAGGAAATACAAATAGCCAACAGGTATATGAAAAAATGCTCAACATCACTAATAATCAAGGAAATGCAAATCAAAACCACAATGAGATACCATCTCACACAGTAAGAATGGCTCATATTAAAAAAAATGGGCAATAACATGTGCTGGCATGGATATAGAAAGAAATACTCTTACACTGCTGGTGGGAATGTAAACTGTTCTAGCCACTATCGAAAGCTATAAGGAGGACTCTTAAAGTACCAAAAATGGAATAACCATTCAATCCAGCAATCCAACTTCTAGGAATTCACCCAAAGGCTACAAAAACAGTAACTCAAAAGGACACCTGTACTCAGATATTTATTGCAGCATTATTTACAATAGCCAGATATGGAAACAACTCAAATGCTCCAAAGTAGACTAATGGATCAAAAAGCTATGGTATATATACATAATGAAATATTATTCATCAATCAGAAAAGGCAAGCTTAAATCACTCATGGCAACATGGATGGAGATAGAAGGAATCATGCTAGCAGAAATAAGTCAGAAAGAAAAAGAAAAATACTGATGGTCTCACTTATATGAGGGATATAGGGAAAACAAACAAACAGACAAAAAAAATTTAAACTGCCAGCAGAACTGAAATATAGGATTAGAGAGGTGGAAGGGGGGGTATGGGGATGGGGGTGGGTGGGCATGAAAGATTAAGATGATGGAGCATGGGTGACAGAGTGGTAGGAGACCCTGGGGGCTGAAAAAGTTGTTAAAAATAAATAATTAATAATAATAATAATAACTAAACTTGGGGTTGGCATCCTAAGAGGGTAAAAAAATCATCTTGTGAAACTAAGCTCTTAACTCATGAATCTGACACTCTCACCAGGTAGCGTTAGCCAGACACACAGCTGGCATCACAGAGAATTTCTGGTATGGGGGGGAAATACATATTTAATGACCAAAAGTTCCTGTCAGTGTTTATGTAAAAGATAAGGAGAAACACACAGTTTATTTCCCTACAGCTCAGAGAAGATCTGCACTCTTCTTGTGAAGAAAAGACTGGGTTTCTTTCCTATTTGAAACCCTGTTAGGAGCTTGCACCGACCCTGCTCCAGAATCCCTGTATCAAGCTCCTCTTGCTCAGAGAATGGAGCATTTATCAAGGTCATGAACCATGCCCAGTGCCAGGGATCCAGAGACAGCACACAGTTCCTGATGTTGGGGTCATGTTCCATCATGACAAAGGGGACACAGAGCCTGGTGTCCTACTAGCCTTCCTGTGTCCTGTGCAGTTTTATGTCCATGAAATCCTTGCTTTCCTGTCCCCACAGCATGGAAGAATCAAAAGGGCCAGACAGGTCTAGGAAAGCAAGTCCAGACAACCTGCACATACCATGCCTGCCTCTGGGGACAGAAAGTGGCAGGCACAAGTATCCATGGAAACGGCTCTGGGCAGATGGTCACCTGGTACCATTGTCCCAAAGAAGTTGAACCCAAGTTCCCTTTACCATCAGTCACAACTGAAGATCAAAATCAGGAGCCCCAGTATCATCTCAGTGGTCAAGCGTGGTACATTCGCTCCAGAAGAGAGAAGCTAGAAGCATCTAGATCTGAGCAGCAAAGTGGAGCCTGGAAAGGCAATGGGGGAACCAGCCCTTAATCACAAAGTTGTTCCATTTGGTGGGGAGAAGGTTGTGACAGAGCATGGGACAGGCAAGCAGGAAAATGCAAAGAAACATGCAAAAGAACCTCACCTGGCTCAACGTCAACATCCGTGTTCCATGTCATCCTCATGGAAGGAAGAAAGTTACTGCAGGAGATGATTTGTAAGCACCCTGACTGGAGATACCCCCTGCCCACCATGAGCCAGGCAGAGAGGATGCCTCAGGAGGTCAAATGCTTGACCTCCACTGTTCACTGTTACTTCCATGGCTGTCTCTTGAGAGCCGATTAAATGCAGGCACTGTCCTAAAGCTTTGGGAGATGTCAGAGGACAATACGTGGAGTGTTAGGAGTAGGACACAGGGCGGGATGGGCTTCACACTCAGAAAGGAAGCAGGCAAAGTCTAACTGTGGAACTACTCTCAACATAAATATCCCACTGGAGAATTTTCAGTTAGGGCTTTCCCATGGCACCTCTGCTAACTTGATTAAGATCTGCTTGTAGAGAGAATGGTTGGTCCAGTGTCCAAGGAGATTGTGACCTTCTGGTTTGTGCCTAGGGACCTATCTAATCTCAAGCCCCCCTGTGCCAAGGACCACAGTGTGGTTGAATCACAAGCTGTGAGTCTGCAAGTGAATGGCAAAGGGGTTCAAATGATCAGACACTTATTATGTATCCTGATTAGCATCAGGTTATTTTCATGCCTTTACTCATTTTATCCTGACATAAACTTCCAAGAACCATTTCAGCCTTGGCCATGAGAAAACTGAGGCTGTCTTACCCCAGTGCACCACCCAGTTTCTGCCTCTATTGTCTAGCATGTTCTAAATCACCTTTCAAGGTCTAATTCCTGTGTCACCTCCTCCAAAGACTTCCCTTAGTCTAACTTGGTATCTTTTTCTATCATTATTCTGTCATTATTCAAATCTTAGCACCTATGAGGCTGCATTGTCATAGTTGTGTATTTCTCTACTTTTCCAGTAAACAGCAGGGAAGGGTGTCATTTTTGCTTTTTACCCCAAGAACAGTACTCAGCAGGGCCCAGGAAGTGAGCAGCAAAGACTTGATTCAAACTGTCAGTCGAAGCCCACGCTCTCTCCTGCCCAGATTGTCAAAGCCAGCGAAGATGCTCTGGAGAGCTGCACCATCACCAAGGATAAGACAACTCAATTATGAAGGGATCTCAGGCTGAAAGTTCATCTAAAAGAGAGACGAGAGGGCAATTCCCAAGAACTCAAACTCAGAAAATTAAAAACCTTCCCAGACAGCCTCTGGAAAGAACCGTTTTAGCCTCTTCTGAGAACCTGGGACATTTAAAGAGGCCAGTGACTCGTTGAGCCCAAAACCAAGATAGCGTGATAAGTGAGTTGGGACCCAGGCCCACTTGACTATTGGACAAGGAGCTGTGAACTCCTCTGGGATGACATGTCCCATCCCCATATCTGTACCATTTAAGGAAATCACTTTCTCTCCTGACTCTAGAGTTCCAGAGGACCCGGAGATTCTCCTGTCTGTTCTTGCCACTCATGGATCATTATGTGAGACTATGTCTGGTGCTTAACTCCAAACCCAGAGCAATGGAACAGACAGAACAAGTCTTTGCTATGCATATTCAACCCCAGAGTCCCTAAGGGGTGAAGATGTCGCATGCAATAAGGGACAATTAAGAGGTATTTTCAGCAATATATAGGCAAAGTTTTTCTTCCATTTATATCAAGTGACTGGGCTTCTGCTTTTTTACAAAACCATCTGCCTAAAAACAACTGATTGAATTTTTTTTTAAAAAAGTAAATTGGCCTAAGAAAAACCCTAAGTCAGAGGATACTCAATATAGAGATGCCACAAAGAGGAATGATGGCTAAGGAATAGACCTGTACAAATTATGCACATATTATGAACCTTGGAAAATTCACAAGTTGCTTCAAGAATAAAATGCGTGAGAGATGTGAAGCTTAAGTACATTGCTATTGTTAGTAATAGAGTAATAATAATGAAAACAATAGACTATGCTTCGATTTCTCAGTAGTAAGAATGGTACATTCTTGAGATAGAACGTAATAGAGAGCTAAAGTTTGGTTTGAAATGACCTCAAAAATATGGTTTATTTCTGTCGAAATAAACATCAAAGACCCGGAAGCAGTGGACTATTTATAATCACGTTTTTTTTATTTCAAATGATAAATACAACTTACATTTGGTTCTTTGCCTCATATAATGATCTAATGGTTCTTCAAATTAAGTAGATTTGCATTTTGAAAAAGTGGAAAACCATGACTTTAATGAGAAAAGTGTTCCTTGATAGATTAGTCCCTTCTCATAATGAGACATGAAAGCACCACAGTTAGGACCAAAAAGCACTACAGTTTTCCAGAGACTTGATTTCAAGTTCAGATTCCAAGTAAGGTTTTTCTTCCCTCCTATTCCCTCAGTCAGGTCTCCCTGACCTCTCCTAGTCCTATTTAGTCCCTCACACCAAGTTCACTCACCAACATTGGGAATGCAGGAATTGTCTATTCCTTGGAGCTCTTCTTTTTGCTCAGGCAATGATTTGTATAAAAATAAATTTTTCAAGCAGGCAAGGGCTAGAAACTTCCTCAGGAACTTCTCTCCTAGCAACATACCTAAACAAAGTCCCATTCCTGGGCCTCCTTTTCCACTAGGGCGTGGTCATCAATGGCCTCTATGACCCCTTCCAGTGCCAATTCACACTCGGGTGGGCTGGGCTCACCAAGGTGAGCCAGATGAACACTTGGGTGGTCTAAAAGGGTCTACTGGTGAGGAGTCCCGTTGTCATCTAAGGTGAGGTTAGACCTTAGGTTTACTGGGATCTCAAACTGCAGTTTGTGATGCTGAGCGCATCCAGGAGCAAAGCTTTAGAGGATCTGCAGAGTGGGACATGTATCAGTTTCTAAAGTCCTCATGTGCATCGCGGTGCTATGGCTGCAGCATTTCACCTATAAAGTCTCAGGAGCCAGAAAGTCCTAGATTAGACTCAGTGCTCCCCCACTTTCCAGATGTGTAAGCTTGATCAAGTAACTTAATGTCTCTGAACCACAAATTTTCACCCCAAAATGGAGACATACCCTCCTACTTAAAGGATGGCAATAATAACTAGACCACTGGCAGCAGCCACAGTTACTTAACTATGCTGTAGATGTGTGTCAGAGGGATTGTGTCTGACTTGAATGTCATTATGGAAAATTATGTGGGGAAAGGGTTTAGCTCAAGCCAGGTCAATAACAAATGCTCTGTTAAAAAGAAGTGCTTGTCATACACTGAATATACCAGTTGACCATAATATTGAGTTTTCTGAACTGGTGAGTAAAAAGCCTCCATTATCTCAGCCACTCCCACCCCTCCCTTAGGATTACCCAGATCTTCCCATCACCCAGATCACCCAGTCCAGGTCCTCTCTGCTGACTTCCATTCCAAATGCTGGTTATCCTGTTGCTTGTCACATAGTTTTAATTCCACCTTTGCTGTTCATGATTATCACTGTGGTGTCTGGCATTGTGCCTGGGACATGTTAGATACTGAAAAAAAAAAGTTGTTGACTAATCACAGAATAGAATCTTCTTCATTAACAAGAGTAACTATATGTAGAGTTTGCCAATAGAATTATTTACATACGAAATCTATGTCCCTAATGTTTACCAAAAGTCAAATCTCTGAAATCTTGAAAACTGAATTGTGTGTGTGTGTGTGTGTGTGTGTGTATTGGTGAGGGGAGGGTTAGGTGGAAGGCACTTAATGAGAAAGAGAAACCAGTACTTAGAACTATGGATCCTTACCAAGGTGAGGAAGTTGCTTAGCAACCTCATTCTCAGCCAATAAAAGTGAAATGTCAAGCATGAGTCTTCTGACTGGCTAGACAAGGCAGCAAATGGCTTGGTGTTTCCTCCCCTTTGCTCCTGAGCCAGGGTAGAGGGTTTGCTGTCCCGTTAAGCAACCCTCTTCAGAGTGAAATAGAAACTTGTAATGAATCATTGATAACAGTTACCACCCATGAGGATGCACGACTTCTAAGAGTCAGTACCCTCCATTGGAAGTCAGAGGGGCACCTCTGGGCTATGTCCCACTCTATTCTCCCCCAGAGAGGGCACCATCCTGCCTCCTTCTCTCCAGTGGATGGGTAAGGTGCAGAGGCCCAAGAATCACAGAATATTCAGACACCTGTCTTGTTTTCCCTACTCCCAGTCACCCACCCTGTCCCTGCCTGGCTCTTAATACAGAGTAAGCTGCTAAGCCAGATAGGCAGGGGGTTGCCATAGGAAGGCTCTTTAATTGATACTTCAATGTCATCCCTCCACTCAACAGCAACAGCTAACATTTATTGAGAGCCAGGCAAGGTTCTAATCACTTTACATACACTGACTCAGTACATACCTACAATTCCCTTTGAAGTTGGTACTCTTTTCACTGCGATTGCACAAATGCAAAAACTGGGGAACAGGAAAATTAAGTAATTTTCCCAAAGGAACAAGGCTAGTAAAGAATACAGGTGGCATTTAACCTAGCAGCAGCTGTGGATTTCAATCCCAGCCCCACCATGTACTACATACACTGGCGCTGCTGCTTCTTATAGCAATTACTCAGCTCTTATTTCATGTCCCCTGGCTCCAATTTCTGTTCTACTCCTGTCCTTCCCAATCCAACCATTGGCCTGTCTCAGAATTTTGACCCCAGCACTTTCTGACTTAGACACTGCCTATCCTAACTCCAGCCTCTCACAGGTCAAACCCCAGTTCAGTTTCTCTTCATCAGGGTTCCCAGCATAGCCCAACTTCTCCTCCATCCTCCTTCCAAAGAAGGGGTACTGGACACCAGAGGTTTGCTAAATGCATTGCTTATATTTGAACTGCTATCAGCGTTTTAAAAGTACACATCTGAGCTACACAGTCACTCTAAGATTGAATAACCTCTAAGAAGAGGCCCGCAGCTCTGTTTGAACAGATGAGTACACCAAAATGCTAGACCTTGAACTCCCAGGGAGTAGGGAGCAGAAGTAGAAGCTGCCTCATTTGATAGGTTCCTTTTCTGCTACCAAAAGCTCTTTAGGCTTTCGCAATACAGAAAATAAAGGAGCACTGTAGAAGCAAAGACTTGAGGGCAAAGAGCCCTCTCTGCCTCCAGGGCCAGCACCCAGGGCCTCTGGGCAGAAACACAGGACACAAAGATTCAATAGTCCGCAACTGATTCCTGCCACACAGCCAGCTCCCTCTCATTCTTTCAAAGCCAGCCCAAGGCCATTCTACCTTAGGCATTATTCCCCAAAGGAGGCCTTGAGAGGATTGGGATGGCTCCTTCTAGTGCTTGGATGGTGGAGGGGGAAAGATACATTCCTCTCTCCCTCCTCTCTATCTCCCTTTTCATTCCTATCTCCCCCCACACACCCTTGCCATCTCCCTAAAATCTGTAATGATGGAAATAGTGAAAAGTTGCAAAGATTGATAATCAGCCTCATTATTACCAGCATTACATATAATTATGGAAAAACTTCACTCATTTGGATCAATTGAGAGAAAAATCAGTTTAAATTTGTGACAAGTTGGCAGATCACTTTTAAATTACAATTTTATCACTTCTAAGTAACACACGTGAAGAGTTTGTGTTTTAAGTACCACCAGCTAATGGATATTAAGTGGAGATTTTATAAAACCTGCTTTAAAAGACTCTTTTGTAATTAACACCCCGTTAATATGCTAATGATGCTCCTACTATGCTTTTTAAATTGCTTGAAAACAGATGTAACTTAAATAGGCTCAACACTTCTACAATCTTATTTGCTTTAACAAACCTTTTTTTTGTTTATTTCCATGAATGAGCAAATACAAATTAGTCTAGATCATGACCAAGCTAATCACCATTCCAAATTAATTATGCCATAAATTAATAACACCACATTATTTTGGATTAGAAACAGTCTCAGGATTTGAAGAATTGATAGGGTGTGCCCCCCCCCCCCATTGTCTCCTGTTTAAGATTGCAGATTTCAAGGACAGGTAATGTTAAAATGGGGGAATGACCTTAGCTGGAATTTCCCTTCAGGGGGATGCAGGGGGAAGAAAGAGGTGAAATAGTCAAGGTGAAACAGATTTCCTGGAAGGCGGGAGATCAGGGTATATAAAGGGTGTGCAAACAAAGAGAAGGGGGGTGATTCGATTCAGAATTCGATTCGATTTGGATTCCAATATGGAGAGGAGATGGGAATCAGCCATCTTGTAAAGATGTGAGCCATGTGAGCTTGGCCATGTGGCCACCAAGGGCCTGCAACCCTCGGCTGGCCCAGGCTGGCAGCATGTGTGCTGAATGAAGTTAAGGAGTTTGCAGATTTGAACTTCGTGTTGGAGTTTGTTTTGCTGAGTTTGTTTTGCTGAGTTTGACTTGTGTTTGCGAGAGGCTGTGCAAAAGTTAGGCCTGAGAAGAAAGTGAACTTTGCTGGCTCGACACCATGGAGTTCCTGCTACCTGAAGGTGACAAGGAGAAGACAGCATGGAAGACAACGAGGAGCAGGCAAAGGAACATGTCTTCAAGCGTCTGGAGATGGACTCTGTCTGAACATTGGTGAGACGATTAGGACTGAGAGACTGTGGATATTTGGGGCAATCTGGGAAAGGACTTTGGACAATACTGAGAAAGGTTTTGGACAATGTTAAAGTATTCTGAGTCTTACATGTTTCTTTTGTAATTACTAGGATAATTAGAAATCACTTTGTTAGAAATAAATTAGTCTGCACTGCACTGATAGTCTTACATTGGGTTGGTATTTTGGTTGAGAAGGCTGGGGATGGTGGTAAGAACCCACGAATGGAAAGTTTAAACTGTTTTAAAGTTTTTCTTTTCTGCAGTTTTTTTGGAGCTGAAAGCAGAGAGAAGCTGGTAGCTGATGTTTGCATATCAATGGTAAAGGTGATCAGTGAAAATGCTAATGAAGAGTGTGTAGCCTGCTTTGGAGAGAGAAGCAGGCAGATAGCTGTATCCAGTTAAGGTTAAAGGTAATTGCAAAGGAACTGCTTGTAGCCTGCTTCTGAGAGAAGCAAGCAGATACCTGTATCCAGTTAAGTAAAGCCAGAAAGTCTCTTTTTACCCACTTTCAGAATCACATCATTTCAGACAAAAGGATTCTAGAGAAGGTGCATAACTTATTCAAAGCCACAGTCAGGACAGCAACATTGAGTCTTCTGGCTCCAGCGCTCAGCTTATTCTATCCATCTGTACTATCTAACATTCAATAAAATTCTTTATATATATATATATTATAGGGATATAGTGGTTCCTCCTGGAGGCCACTGTCTATCCATTCAAGTTTCAAAGTGACTCAGATCAGTTGTTAAAGCAGTAATTGTCTCCACTGTGTTACAGATACACCTCCATGAAGGGGAGACACCATTCTTCTCACCCCCACTCACAGGCAGTCATCTTGGCTTACAAGTCCCCTCTGCTATGAACCAGACTTCCTGAGCAGGGAAGCTACTGGGAACAGGGGAGGAGCTCAGCAGTCATGTGAGCCCACCTTTCTCAATTTTGTTCCCTAATTTGCATTCTAGCACTGCTGGAAAGGAGACTTGGAAGAGACATGTGAAGGAGTGGCCCATGGGGAGGCTGCTCCTGGGCCTTGGAAGGGATAACAGCAGCCTTTATCTTGATCTCATGTTAGATTATGTAGCACATTTTAAATTTTTGAGTTGTCCCTTTGTCCCAGCTCTCTGAGACCTACCTAGCCACTTTTTGTGGTTCCCCGCCAATAAATTCCTTAGATTTATGGCAAGCTTTCAGGTCTCAGTGACCCTGCTTGAAGCCAAGCTTGTTTAGTTGGGCATTTGCCCACGAGGGGATGGGTAGTAGGGAGTTTTATTCTCTTTTCTCTCTATGCACATAATTTCTATTAAAACACTTTCATACTAAGAGTCCACTTCCTTTGCTTTTGCGTATTCAGATGGCAAAATCACTTTCAGAGTGTGTGCTCTATAATAGTCTGGTGCCTCTCAGTCATGCACTAGCAATTGAACAGATTAGTAAACTGAGGTTCAGAATGGTAAAGTGTCATTTTCAAGAGCTTGCAAATGATCAGACCTAGACTCTGAGGTCTCAGTTCAGTTTCTAGCCATCTTTCTGTGTTAATTCATCTTTCTGTGTTAATTCATAGCACTTTGCTTGCACACTACCTTTCCCACACAGGGCCAAATTATAAACCTCACTGGTATGAGAGAAATTAAGTTCTCTCTAACACAGAAGTACCCAGGAATTCTCCACTAACAAGCAGTGGCAGTCTGTCCTTTTAAATCAAGTCAAGGTACCAGCATATTGGACCAGCAGACCTACAAACAGCAGTGAATCTGTAGGCACTGATAAAGAGCTCCCACCCCACCCCTGTTTCTCAAGTCATTGAACACCAATTTTGCCCACACCTACCTCTCGAATTCATGACTGTAGAGGAGCAAACACCAGCCACCGCAAAATATATCTTTTTTTGGCAGGTTTATTTCATAGGAGGGGCCTCTTGAAAGATATTTGCACGTGCAAAGGGAAATCTGTCTCTGTTAAGGGTGTCTCCCTCACTATAAAGTGAAGTTCTAATATCCTAATCCCTTTTCAATGGAGAAGGCCCAAATGAAATCTGCATAACAGTTGTGCCTTTGTTTGCTCTGCCAGTTCCAGTAACTTCTCCCATAAGTGACCTCCTCTTTCCCTTCCAATCCCACCCCCATATCCTTTGTCTTAGCTGAGGTTATTTAAGATGGTGTCTGAAGCCACAGTGGTGAGTTACTCAGCTTGACTGGGTCTCTCTCATGCATGCAGGAGCTATAAATTTTGTCATTAAATTCTGTTTTTTTTCCTCTTATCAATCTGTACATATTTGTTTCATTATTTGCCAGCCTGGTAGGGTGTGTTATTTTTTTTTTTATTATTGTTTTTTTTTTCAAGCCTAGATCTAGCATCCCAGTGGCATCTGGGATGATTTTCTGTGCACACCAACAAGCTCCCTCTCTCTGTCTCTCTGGACTTTATGTTCAGACATGCTGCCCCTAACCCCTCAAAATAGTCTGCCTTCTAAGACTATGTTCACTGTAAAAGACAGTGAGCCACTTCTCAATACCTTGCAATAACACCTACCCTTCAATAACACCTATAGCTTTATTTATTTTCAGGTTCTAAGTATCAAAATTCCTTGGATCCATTCACTTAACCTCAGTCCAAGAAACATTTTTACAAATAATAATCTCCAAATATTCCATGGACTTCAGAGCTTGTAACTAATGTATCCATGTTTCCAGGGCAGGGGTGGGTCTTAGTTCTTGGCATCCGGCACAACCCTTGCACAACCAGTGGTTAGCCACTATGTGCAGAATGACTGATTGGTGGACATTTCCAGACCAACCTGGGATGTTTGGCCCTGCTGGTGATCGCAAACCTTTGATGTGCTCCCCACATCACTGGGGCTGAGAAAACTCCAATAGTGGGATCCCTGAACCTTCCGGGAGACGAGACTTCTCCATGTCAGCGGTAAAAAAAGCGACAAAGGAGAGACATTGAATCACAGAAATAAAGCCCAGGCAACCAACCTAAGAAGAAATACTTCGATAAGTTTATTAGACTCTGTTCTTTACCACTCTGACTTCTTACAGATGCTTTTTGAATTGAAGATCATAAGCCTTTCCTTCTTTTATGTTCAGACACTGAAGTCTGAAATCCTAGTAGGAATTTGTGGTTGATCTTGAACCCAGAAACTCTTTCTGTCTGCCTCACTCTTTCTCAGTTCTAGTGCCTGATAATGGGAGCTGGAGGGTCCAGGTGGTTCAGTTCTCAATGGAGGAAGCTCAGGGGCCTAACTTGCCAAGGTCACTAACCTTGGGAAGTCTGAAGATATTAGAGTTCAGAAGTCCCAGGCCTCAACTTTTTTTGGCCATATCTCATGAGCTCCTGCCCTGGAATAATTTAAAACCTAACTTTCTGTTATTGGCACAGAATCCATGTCCATTTACTTCCGTTGGTCAGCATCTCACAGTGCAGTCTGGTGCTAATAAGAAGAGGCATAGTGGCTTCAGGAAAAATCAACATACAAAATTGTAGCTAAATTTCGTACCACAGCCTCTAAATTGCCTGAAGTGGGAAAAGGGAACTAAATTGTATTGAGCAGTTACAATTTTCCAGACTTTATTACGTTGAATCCCATTCTGTGGAAGGGTAACTCTGGCCATTGTGGTTGGTAGTATTGAGTTATTTCCCCCAAAGGATAGAGGGAGAGTTCTGTAACTGAGCCTTCTCCTCTCCCTGCCCCCAGATGGTCCCCAAGTTTCAAGGGAGCCCAGTTTGAAAGTCACAAATAGCCACCAGCTGGGCAAGTCATACCTGCTTTCCAAGTACTCCCATCTGTAACTGGGGTTCAGCCCACCAACCCACAGTTCCCTCTGTTAGTCCTTGAAGATTCAGTTCTATATCGAAAGGCCAGTAAGAACTGTTTTGAGTTAGTTTTGGGAATCCTGCTAACTGGAAAACAACCAGAACTGGTGATAAAACTTCTCCAGAATGATCCCTGGGGGTCAGCAAATGTTCTGGGACAGCGCCACATCCCATGCGTTAGCGCCTGCACTGGCTGTGGCTGCCACCACACTGACGGAAGAGTTGAGCAACTGCAAGAGACCCTGTAGCCAGCAAAGATTAAATATCTGGCCCTTCAGAGAAAAAGCTTGCCAACCTCTGCCCTAGAATGTAGAAGCAAGTTCCATGCAGTTTAAAAAAAAAAAAAATGGGATCCACCTGGGAAAAAAAAGTGACCTTTGTTTTGTTAGCACCTTCAAGGACCCAGCCCCTGCCCCCCTCAGCAATTATGCATGTTCAGGAGAAGAAGAAGAAAGAAAAAAAAAAAAAAAAACAGCATTATGATCCCTAAGGAAGTTGTGAAAGCACAGAGTAAGAAGTAAGTATGTTAGTTGTTCCTATACACAATTAACCAATCTAGTGCTGCTCTGGGTGGAGTCCTCTACCCCTATCCTCCTCACTTTACCCCCCGCCCCCCCAGCTCCCAGCAGCCAATAAGTCATAAGAACAGAGTAGTCTTAAGCACAGCTGCCCTAACAACAGTCTGCAGCCTGGGTCTGCTCCTTACCCATTACTGTCTCCCCAAGGTTTGACATCCCAATCAATAAAATGGGTGGGTGATAATAATGGTACTCTACTTCTTAGGGGTCCTTGAGAATGTTAAGATGGTGCATATGATACCTTTGGAGGAGTGTTGGCACGCTGTAAGTGCCCAGTAGATGTTAGCTATAATTTTCACTCTTTTGTGAAGATCACTGCATCCATCTCCTGAGAGTCAACCACATCCAGGCATTCTAGAAAATAAGTTACATTCCCTGGGCCTCTGTGTCTCCTGTTTCCAAATAAGAGAAGCAAATAGCAGCTTCCTCTGGGAGGCCCCAGCATCCCAGCCCACAACTCCAGTGACTACATTCTCTGCAGATGTAGAAACTACATAATGAGGGCAAGGGAGAGGTAGAGAATTTAGATTATGCTTCCCCCGTTGCTATTCAGCTCTCTATCTCTTGGTGAGATAGTTCAGAAAATAGTTTATACTAAACATGTTCCTTCCTAAATTTCATAATCATAAACATAAAATCTACATAAATTCCAACCACTTATAACCCTGGCAGGTCCCAATTAACCACCTACATATCGACAGGGGAAAAAAACATGTTTTGTCACATATATACATCCTCACACAAATATGTGCACACATACCCTCATTACACACACACACACACAAACCTATGCACATGCTCACCTACAACTCAACCCATCATTTACCACTATTCTCAAATAAAAGGGAGTATTTTAGGCAAATAAAGTCAGTTGAGCAGGACCTTTACTGATTCGCAAAAGTAATCTACCAGATAGTAAGCTTCCAGAATTATCTGGACGCCACCAGACAATTCTTCAGAGGCCACTGCTGCTCCAGAGTAACTGCTGAGCTATCCTGTGTTTTACCCCTAACAGCCAAGCCAAGAGCCTGGAAGCACCAGGCAGTACTGAAACTAGACAGGGACTCTGAACCCCCAGGAGTGTGCTCAAAGCTTCTGGAGCAGGTGTGTGTCCCCAGGAGTCTGAGAAACAACTTCAGAGAATCTGGACACAGCCATTTTCCAGCTATGGGACCTGAAACAAGTGATTTTTTCCTAATCACACCTCAGCATCCTTGTCCATGAATAAGTGTGATAATGATAGTACCAGCACCTGTCTTCCACCACAGTGAGGACTGAATCCGTTGATACTGATAGAGAGCTTATTGTGGTGCTGGCACTTGGAAATGCTCCCTTGTGCCATGAAATGAAACCAGAGAAACCTATCTCAGTGTTCTTCTCACCTGGAGGATTAAGCACAAGTGGATGGTGGTGGATTATAAGCTTTGTTTTGCCATCTTCTTAAGAGGTAGCAACTGACACATCCAAGCAAATAAATCTCTTGCTGCATAGTTGGCAAAGCCAAGATTTGGCAAAGAAGGATCCAGGAAGATTCTCTCCCATGCAAGGCATGGATCTGTGTAGGCAAGCACTTCAGCGCAACCAGATACTGAACACCTACTAGCCAATTGGCCAGTCTCTTGTTCCCTGGGGATGATGCTCCAACATACAGTCAGTATAGCTCAGACCCAAACCCTAGGTATGATTTCCCAAGGGTGACACTGCTTCCCTAGAGAGCCTCACAGAAGTCACAGGAGCCACCCAGCACCATTTGTAGACATATGGAAGGCAGGAGCTACACACCAAAACAACTAAGCAGGGCAGTGCCACAGCCACATTGGGGCAAAGGTGCAGAGGCTGCAGGTGACATCCACTCTGATCTTTAGTCCTACTTGTGGATAGACTCTCCTGCCTCCCTGCCCTCCTCCCACTGCAAGTTCTCAGACAGACCTCCCTGCAAACGGGGTGGTGCCTGGTTCTCAGTGTTTCAGCAGTCTCTTAAGTGGTGCATGCAACCAAAATGGAAAACATCAACAGAGCTAAACAAAATAATTACTTTCCTCCCTCAGGAATGGCTAGAGAAAGCAGAGGGTGGGGGAGCATTTAAACAACTTAGACACCCCATCCGCTCCTGCTCCTCTACATCAACCCAGCTCTTCCTGGGCTCACCCTGTGTTTTCTCATATCTGAAACCTAAGCCCATGAAATACTGGAGCTCCCACAACTATGCAAAGCTAAGCTGAAAAGTGAGTGGTTCGTTGGGATTTAACTTCATTTCCCCAGATTCCTAATTTGCTAACCTACAGTGATGCCTGATGTTTAAATTAATTTGCATGTTCTTTCTTGTATAAAATAGATGAAAATATTAACTTTCATTAATCATCAAATATATGGACTATATACTATAATAACTGCTTTTTCATACATTAGTTCATTTAATTCCCACAACAGCGCTCTGAGGATGGGTTTATACTTTCCATTTTAGAGATGCAGACATTGAGGCTCAGAGAGTCAATGTCCTAAGGTCACACAGGTAGTTAAAGAAAAGTAAGAACTAAATTCTCAGCACTCCCACCCCTTCTGGATATCTCTCTCTCTCTCTCTCTCTCTCTCTCTCTCTCTCTCTCTCTCACACACACACACACACACACACACCATTCATGCTCTTCTCACTGTATCAGTCTAAAGGAGCACTACTATAAATTTGAGTCAGGGTTCTTTTTAGGAGGACTCCCCTACTCAACCAGACAGAATATTGGACCCTGCCTTTCCTGTGGTGTCAGTTCATGTATCTACAGAATGAGAGGTCCAGGATGCTCTTTCGGGCACCTTCTGAGGCTAACATTGCAAGATTCCAGCAGGCAGATTCTGTTGAATTTTGAACTCAATATTCTTTCTCCATCCTTTATCTTAAATTTCTCATTTAATCTTTCTACCTTAACACTCTCATTCATCCCGGTCATTATAGAGGTAGGTTCTTCTTGGCATTCATGGAGCCACAACTTCCCAGAACTCAGGAAATCTGAGAATCCTGTGGCAAAGCATGGGATTCAGATAACCGAACTAGAGGGCAAAGGAAAAAGTGCTTCTTGATTGGGAGTGGAACTAACATAGGGACTGAAGAGAATTTTCACACCCAGGTCCCAGCCATAACTAGGTCCTAGCCTAGTCATGGCTACCATGCTCACCAGATCACGTCACAGGACCAGTCCCAATAACTTAATATTGTTTATCTCCTTCAGAAAAATGTCCATGGCCCCCCAGGTCTAATCACCAACCTCCTTTTGCCTCTGACAGACACAAAGTTGGCATCACAATGTGTCAGTAACAAGCCGACCCCAACCAAGAGGCAGAGACAGGGTCTCATCCCACCTGTACTCCCAGCTCCTAATGCCAAGCCTGCTCATAAGAACTATTCAATGAGTCCTAATACACAAGTGATGCCCTGACCCACTGCTTCCTGGCACGGACCACAGCCACCTTGTCATCTGCCCCCTGTCTCACACAGGGCTCTTTAGAGAAGTAGGTGAGCTTCGCTCCAAGCCCTCAGATGAATTGCCAATCTGCCTGCCCAGGAGGTCAGCAGAGCAGGGACCTTTCAGTTCTCAAAACCTAACAAGAATTTCTGCTTTGTCCTGCCTGCCAGCCTGCATGGAGAAAAAGCTCCCCTTTGGCTCCCAGGAACATGAGCTCCATGCCACCAGCTGACAAGGGGAGGCCAGTTGGTCAGCTGTTGGTTCCATTTACTCAAAGCTGGGCAGCTGTGCTGCTTCTGTCACCAAATCGAAGGCGCCTTGGGAGACCATGCCTGGGGCGTTAAGGCAGCCCAGGAAGTGTGAAGGGGCTGCCCTGCCTGGCTAGGTGACCCGGATCTTCAGGAGGCTTTTCTCTCTGTGAGAGCTCAGACCCCCACCTGGATCCCACCCTCAGAGTGGAAGTGATGGCAGCCACCCTCACAATGGAAGTGGGGGCAGCAGCAGGGGAGGGGACAAGAGGCTATTAGTAAATCAAAAGGGAAGAAAACAGAGGAAGGAAAACAGGGTGGCAAATTAAAGTGCTATGTTTTCTTTTTTAAAATCCAATTATAGGGCAATCTGCTCTGAAATAAAACAATCATGCCCTTGTTAACAAGTATCCCGGGGACCTTCATGTAGACAACACCTTTTTCATCACATTCTTTTTTTCTCATTACAAGTTGGATAATAGGCACATCATAGTAATTTCCCTTTAACTCTTCCACTTTTCACACCCACGCAAATACATTGGGCTCTAACAAAGCACTTATTCTAGCTGTCTCAGATGTGTTCTCAAGCACACTAGTTTAGACACTGTCTGTGGAATACCCCCCAAATCCTCTAATCTTCTCATCTGGTCATACATTCTAATGTGCAAACATATCTCTCTGCTCTCTGCTCTCTCCTCTCCTTCTCTGCCCCCTGACCCTTGAACCGTGCCTGCGCGCACGCACACACACACATACACACACACACTCACATGGAAACACACTATAATTGCATGTGAAAAATATGCGCCCTCCCTCTAATCAAGACGCATGCAGGTATTCATATTTCCCCATGTCTTCTCATCTCTGCAGACAGGTCCACATGGGGAGCTCCAGTGAAACACTTACCGCCAAAGCCGGTGGGAAACTTCATGAAGTGGGAATAATTTCCATACATGTTTATCCTTAGTTCATAGTCCTCTCGTGCGTCTGCTAAATGTCACAGCCGCTGCCAGCTCTGGGCGCGGAGGGTTTCCTCCAACTTGGGCTAGCAGGAGTGCGCATAGCCCCCTGGCCGCCCCGGGAGTCCGGGCTGGGCCAGCCCTCCGGGATTAGCCAGGAATCTGCCTCCCGATCCGAGAGGCCACATCGCTGGGGTGGCTGTGCGGCAGCAGCTGGTGCCTGTCAGTAACCACGCATCCTGCCGCCGCCACAGCTACTCTTGCCACTGTGTCGCTGCTGCTTGAGATCCTGTTGCTAGTTTGATTAACTCGGGGTTGGGCTGCTGACTGCGACTCTTCCAGCTCCCTGCTCATCCCCAGAGGTCCCCACTGGTGGCGGGATCTATTATGTAGGAAGCCAATCGATGTGTGACCGCCCCACCCGGAGTAGGTCAGGAGAGAGGGGAGGTGGCAGTGGGTGAGAGACTCTAGGTGCCTTTTCCTTGCCTTGCACCCACACAAATCAATGGGGTTTTATTAAAATCCATTTTCTCACTCCAGCGTGTCTCTAGCCAATGCACTTGGTATTTGATCTGTGAAAGGGGGTAGGGGTGGGGGCCAAGAAAGAACAGAGTCCTTTCATAAGCACAGATTGAAAAAGTGTGGGACTCAATGCCCAGCTATGGAAAACTACCAAAAAGAAAAAAGAATAAAAAAAGCAGCCCTTAGATTTGGGGTGGGCCTCCCCTGCTTTGGTGATCTGAAGCAACTGTGCCCTCAGGTAGGGAGGATGTGCTGGATCCAGAGAGTGCTCATCCACTGATGTCTTTACCACAGGTACCATGGTCCTGGTACCACCTGCTCAAGAACTGCCCTTGAGTCCTCACAGGCACAGAGACTCTTGAGTGGAGCCATTCACGCATACACACATATTCCTTTGATATTTGATGTTAGGCAGCTTTCCTCACAAGTCACTGTTCACCCATACTTAAATACCTCCAACAATGGGGAGCTCACTACCTTTCCATTCCACTACTAGAGAATTCTTACCAGAAGCAACTTTTTTTTTTTAGTTTGGTTGAAATTTGCCTTTCACCCTATGGCTTCTGCCTACAAATTTTAAGCTATTCGCTGCTTCCATTCAGGTCTCATTTAGTTTTAAAAATTAATCTGCCACAACCATAGTTTCACCCCGTTAAGCATGCTAGCCTCTTTCATTCATTCTATGTATCACGAATATTAGCTTTTCAAAACTTGTCCTTTTACTATGAATACATTTCAATTGATGTTGACTCTCACATGGTAGAAGAGTTTGTCCAGTCCTGGATGCAATACTCTAGATATGATCAAAATCTTCTCCTGGTAGTGAGGAATCTACCTATAAGATCTATAAGATCAAAATCTTCTCCAGTGAATAAGTACTGGCAGGGAAAGTGGGGATGCTACCAGTATACCCAGTAGGGGCAGTGTCATGGGCTGAGTGGTAAGGGACTGGAACAAAATGAGAGGTTTTCTCTGGACACAAGGCAGAGAGGAAAGTCAAGTCAAGGTGTCACATGGAAAAGTCGAGTTCAAACACTAGGAGAATAAGAACAAAACCGAAGAATAAAGAATCTGACCCAGATCAAAACAATCCTGGTGTGGATGTGGAGTAAAAGGGAACATGCTTACACTGCTGGTGAGAATGCAAACTGGTCTGGTCACTATGGAAAGCTGTGTGGAGGACCCTCAAACCACTGAAAATGGAACTACCATTCGATCCAATAATCCCACTTCCAAAACACTAATTGAAAAATACATCTGTACTCCTATAGTTATTGCAGCACTATTTACAACCTAAATGCCCCAAAACAGATGAATGGATCAGACAGTTATGATATATTTACACAATGAAATATATTCAGCAATCAAAAAGACAAACATATGCCCTTTTCAGCAACATGGATGGAACTAGAAGGAATTATGCTATGGAAAAAAAAATAAAAGAGAAAGAAAGAAAAAGATAAATACTGGATGAGCTCACTTATATGTGGGATATGGGAAAAACAAACAAACAAAAGGACAAAAGAAAATTAAAACTAACAAACGGACAGCAGAACTAAAGCTTAAAGCAGAGGGGGAAGGATGGTAACATCAGGGGAGGGATGAGCACAAGAGATTAAGATAATAGTTCATGGATGACAAGGTGGTAGAACCTCAGTATGTACAACAATGTAAAATATATATATATATATATGTGTGTGTAACCAGTTAAAAAAGGAAGGAAATAAAAATGATTAAAATGAAAGAATAAGGGGCCTGAGAAGGGAAATAAATCAGAGTGACAAGAGGAGGCCAAGAAGGAGGTCAGAGCAAAAGCAGATGAAAGAGGAAGATCAAGGCTGACACAGGGAAGAGCCATGGGACATCCAGACCCTCTCTGGGCCAATTGCCGGCCTCAAAGCATCAGCTGATGCTCTGCTAGCATGGACGTGAGTTTGAGTACTTGGAAGAGCACTTGGCCAGCACTGGTTCACCAAAAAAAGTCAATTGTGTTGAAATAACTTGTTTCTTTCTCTGGCAGCCATATGGCAGAAAACTATCCTTTGTGTTTCAATGAGGTGCTTGCTTCAGATACCTTGTAGTATAAGCACAGGAGATCTGATTGCTTGTATATGTCAATGAAATTTTGGAAAGCCCCACAAGTTAATTCATGCAAAACTAACTTAACACATATAGCCCTGCCCTCTCTCAAGTTGAACTCTATTTTATACATTCTTCATTCTTTGTTGTGCGACTGGACTGGAGGCCAGCAAGTCATATCTTCCTACATTCCTCTGATATGAAAAGATCTGGATTTCTGGATTTTTTCCCCCTACTTCCCTCCATTCTTGATTTAATTGTCATCCTAAGATCCCTTTCGGGATCCTGTGTTTTTCACCCAGAATCTTTCTTATTCCTCTTCCTTCCCCTTCACCCCTCATTTCAGACTTCTGATAAATAGTTTTCCATATTTTATCTAATTCATGGATAAAAATGTTAAAAAGAAAACACAGAAAAAACAATGGCTTACAATGCACTACCAGACATCCTGCCATTAACACCACTGACATGTCACTCTGCCACTGGCTAACTCTATGGCTTGGAGAGACCCTATCTGTAAAGAAAGCACCAACTCATAAACTGGCCTTGGTGGGTATAAATCCCATTTCATTACAGGACATTAGCAAGTCACTGAATTTCCCTGGCACCCAGTTGCAGCTTATGTTTATTTGAAAATTAAAGGAGTCAACACAAATTAATCACCTATTCGAGATACATAGTAAACACATATTATGTCTTAGTTATTTTTATGATGACCATGATGATATAACTCAAACAAGTCACTTTATCCTTTATTTCCTTTTGCTCATTTGTAAAATGATGGAGCAGTCTGGATCAGTCTTAAGATCCCCTTCAACTTTATAAGTTAACTGAAATTAATCTATCACCCATTCTACAATTATACATTTTCACCACAAGGTATCCAAAGCAAGCACCTAACTGAAATACAAAGAATAGCTTTCTGAAATATGCCTGTCAGAGAAAAAAACAAGTTATTTCAATACTTTGGCTTTTTGGTAAATCAGTGCTGGCCAAGTGTTCTTCCAAGTACTCAAGAACCATCCTCTAAAAGCTCTTATCTAGAGCCCTGTCCGAAGTCAGTGTCAAGATGTTCTGTTGGTGGTTTGTGGTACTTTCACCCCCCTTTACTAAGTGAGGCACACTGTCTACTTTTCATCACAGGATAAACACCAAATTCCTTAGCCTGCATGGAAAGACCTCACTATCATGCCTCCGCCTACCTTTTGAACTCAGTGTGGACAGTGCTTATGACCATGGTCACCAGGAGCAGCATGCAAACCGCCCCACCTCCTCCAGCTATTTGGCTTTGGGTTGGCTCACTGACCCTGGGGGAACACCCTCACCAGCAATCTCACTCAGGTGTCTGGTTTGGGTTTTTGTTTTGTGGATCATAGATGATGAGAGTTATGGAAGTGTTGGTTTTTTTTTTTTGGGGGGGGGGTGTTTGGGGTGTAACTTTTTATTAATTTTACACTATGAAATTCTATACAAATGCAAGGGTGTACTATTTCCATGTTTCTCCTTCCTTTTCTCTGAGAGTCCTTTCTAATCTGGCTATTTTGCTCACCAAGGGAAAAAAGTATTTTCATTCCAACTTCTGGTTTATTGTTCATGTCTGCCTACTTCTTCCCACCTGTTTCCCCACATACACTGTTTTTCCACAAAAAACTCAAAACACACTGTAGGTGATGAGTAAATATTTTTGTATTAAAACATGCTTAATATGCTTATACTGAATGCACACCTATAAGTATTCCTTGTTATTCCTTTGTATGCTTTAACATCTCATAACAAACCATAAGCTTTTCCTCGAGTTCAAAAAATATGAATGTGGCTTTTCTTCTTAATTCCCATTTTTCTCATGGCACAATGATGTCTTGTCCAAGATTGTTACTGATATGTCAACATTATCCTCACCTAACCATTTGTAGACAGCCCCACTGACTTCTCAGTGTGGTGTCTCCAGCTGTTACCAAATTCTCATTAGGATGTCAAATGAAAGACCAAATGCTCAGTGTTCATAGTGGGAATTAACTAATTCGTTCATAAGCATTCTGGGTTTACTTGTCAAGGCCAATTAGTCATTCCTCTTAAATGATATGTTCTTCTCTATTAAAGTCTTTAGTGTCACTGAGTAAATGAAAAGACCATAGTTTTTGCTAGTATGTTTGGCCAAGACTCAATAATATCTTCACCCAGGTAACAAAAGGTTAGATCTCTACCACTGGTATTATTATTGCTATTATTAGCTTCTTACCATGGGTGATAGAAAATAATATTTCAAAATATTTTTTGACAAATGTCAGGGAATATTAGACATAAAATTTAGACAAAAACATCCCTACCTGATGCAATGGATTTATATCTTTATATTTGTATGGCACTTCACTTACATGACAGCTCGTTAAGTTTCCATGTGCTTTCCTAAATATTAAAGAGGGGAGACTGTATTATCCCAATTTGGAAAGATAGCTACTCTAGTAAATTGGATGTTAGATGTGATCTTACAACTAGGTAAAGAGAGAAATTTGTAAGAAAAAAAAAAAACTAAGCCCCCAACCCTGACACCTCGTCAATGTACTTTTCACCAGGCCATGATCTTTCTCTTCTAAGTGATGGGTTTCAGTCAAGTGCATCTGTGACTGGAGGTGTGAAAGGGAAATGGAGGAGTTCTATATATTGTTTTTTCTCTTTACTGTCACTTATTTGACCAATTTTTATTGAGCGCTTATGATTATTTTCTCTCAATCACAGAGGATACACTATGGGACAAAATGATACTATAGATCCTATGGGTATGATGGAGAAAATGGATAATGAATAAATAGTCACAGCCATAAATGTATCATCACTGTGCCACTCACCATGTCCCTCCTTTTATAATTATTATGAAGATCTCTCTTACTAAACAGCAAACCCTAAATGACTGCAACTAGGTCAGGGACATTTTTATAGCCCCAACAGCCTTTATGGCATACTCTAAACATGTTAGACATGTAGTAAATATATAATGAGTGAACGAAGTAAATAAATGTTTGACTCTGCTGACATATCCAGATATCAACTCTAGGATATTGTACATGGGGAAACATGTTCCCCCATGATTCCAACAGTTCTTAATGGCCCACATTTCACTGTCACAGATTCCTATTTTTGAAGTCACGGAGGTATGTGTAAATGAACTCCATGCTGATCTCAGTAAATGAGATCCCCTGGAGACAGAAATGAGGTGCCTCATTCAGAAAAAGTACCAATGAGCTTTAAAGCAGAACTATCTCAGGTATCATCAAAAATGGTCACTTCCATCAAACCTGAAATGGATCCAAATGTGCATGCTATATCTATAAGACATTATTTATAGCTTAGCAACTAATCATAAGTTTAATTATGAGGTCTGATTGCTCCAGTTCTTGGTGAAACCAGTCAAGAGAGTGAAGTTTGCCTTATTCAGTAGTTCCCAAACTTGTCTGTACATTACAATCACTCAGGAAACTTCAAAAGTTACAGTGCCTTGTTCACCTCCTGTGATTATCCCACTGGTTGAGGTTGTGATCAAGATTTGAGTACTATTAAAAGAACTACAGGTGACTCAAATGTCCAGATGAGTTGGGAATAACTGACTTAGAGAGAAAAGCTTTCTGTAACAAGAATCTCAGAGGGGCCATCAGCAGAAAATGAGAAACCACTTCCCAGGAAAATTCCAAGGAACCAATAAGATCCATGTTGCCCATCTGTTAGTACACATATTTGGGGCTTATGAACCCAAGAAACTCTTGCTTTAGCAGGAGATGTGGTGGCTGAGGCCATCTGCTGTGTAGACTTAGCATATATTGACTGGGGTTTTCTGGCACTGTGTTCCTAGCATGACATGCTCACACTCCACCCACTCTGCTGGCAAAATCCCACTCATTAAAAGTACCACCTCAAGACCATTTCCAATGTCAAACCAATTTCCTCTGCAGTGCTTCCACTCCCCCCCCAAAATCTTACTGCACTATTTATTACAGTTTAATTTAATTTCCCTATTGTATCATAATGAGTTGTTACACTGGAACCTTCTTGATTATAGGGATAATTTATTATTCATTTTATATTATCAAAGAAGTTAGTGTTTTGCTTTGTACACAGTATGTCTACAAAGCTGAATATTGCTTATTGAGCTGGGGTTACAACTATAAACAGGGAAGACTTCATCTTTGCTCTCAGGGAACTCTAAGTTTCAAGTTTGAGAATAACTTAGAACTACCCTCAACTCCAAACAGAATAGTGATATCATAAAATTTTCAAGGTAGGTAGAACAGTCACATAGAAGCCTCTTGGTTCCTAGTCAACCAATGATCATAAACTCCCCCCGATGTAAACAACCCAACTGCAACTGCAGAGCACATGGGTGCTCTCAGGATACAGAACTGTGATCACGCTGAGAGAAGACAGGAGCTGAAACCAGGGGAACACCTGATCCCTTTCAAAGAGAGGCCAAATGCATAAATATGGGACACTTATCCAGACTGGGTCCAGATCCAAGGAGTCGCAGGCCAAGGTGGATGTCAGCTTTCAACCTCAGGAAGATCTATTGGTGTTCCTGAGAGAGAGAAGAACCCAGCCCCCCAAACCAGGCTGCTGTTGCTTGGATCCTAATGAATAGACAAATGATGAGAATCGATAGGAGCTGGCTACTGGTATTTTGGTATAGATTTGAAGGTGGCAACCCAATCATACACTGCCCAAGCAGTCTATTTTCAGATCCCACTCGCTCTTGGGAAGAGGCTCTAAATATACCCACTAGAGCCTCAGGAGGTAGTTTATCATTGCTGGCAGCTGAGTGGGGTGGGGCACGAGGGACCATCAACTCCAGCACGGTCCAGAGGCCCCACCACTTGTAGAGCTATATTTACAAAAAGGACAAGTGTCTGTTTGACTTGGTTTTCATTTTAGAGCTCCTGGGTACAGACACTGCATGGCAGTACAAACCACTAGCTGTCCCTTCAGAAGATGCCACACAGGAGGACTTGGGCAAAATGGACTTTGTTCTAGACTCAGGCACCTACCTCACAGGAAGGTCCTGTAATTACATGAGCCATGATAATGACATTTTCCATGTGTAGAACATCTGATAGTCTACAACATGCTTTTACTGCCCATTTATAAAAAGGCATATTGTTAGAAGCAAAATTGGGGGGAGGAGGGTCTCATAGGAGGTGGGGAGCAGGGAAGGAGCATCAGAAAGGATCCTGGACATTAGGACAGAAGGATTTATCTTCTTGTAATGACTTTCTCGACTACAGGGAAGGCCTCTGGAGTCAGAGTTCAGCTGAGACACAGTTCTGTTACTGCCAAAAGTCAAACACTGTTCAACCAATTCTATTTCCAGGCACTTAATCCCAAAGGCCACAAAGCATTTTGTTTCAGAGGGAACTGACCGCCACAAGGACTACCAACATCCAGGTAACTGTCCAGTAGCCAGAAAGGAACAGAAATATCTAAAGACACAGAACTGATTGACTGAGGATGCAAGGAGAAGGGCTGCATGAAGAGAGTCTTAGAATTAGAATGTTCAGCAGTATCAGAGTCAGAAATCTGTGCAGTCATGTGTCATCTCATGACAGGGTTGTGTTCTGAGAGATGCTTCATTAGGTGGCTTCATTGTCATGTGAACATTGTAGAGGGGGGTTACATAGACCTCAATGGTACAGCATGCTTACACCTAGGGCACACAGTGGAGCCTGTGGGGACCAGCAGAGCACATGTGGTCCGTCTTTGACTGATGTGTCACTAAGGATAACACACCTGCATTTAGATGACCATATTAGCCATAGAAGAGGGACTAAATGCAGTTTGACTGTTGTCAACCTGAAAACTCTGAAGGGGTGCCTAGCATCAGTGGCAGATGGAGGAAGATGAGATCTGAGACATTCCCTATATCGAGTTGCTCAAAAAGCCCAGGTACTCCCTACAGCTGGGAGTACCTACTGGGGGGGAGGGGGGAGGACACAGGACTTGTTAAACAGATTTCTGGTCTCTGCCTAGACTGTCTGATGAGAATATTTGGGGCTGAAACCTGGTTATTTGTATTGTGTTCCATGAGCTTCACAGGTGATTCCTGTGAGCAGTGAAATTCCAGAATCACAGCCTTACTGAACGGTATCTAAAGAAGTCAAGTTTACTGGGCACAAGATGCCACGTTATTATGCTGAAGATGATTCATTAGCACCTCCTGGTTACTCTGCAAGGCCAATATTAATGTCCTTTTACAGCCCAACTGATTCCCCATAGTCACAGTTATTAAGTCATGGGAACAAGATTCGAAGTCAATTCTTTTGACTACAAATGTTGTGCTTTTTCCACTGTACTTCACTTTGGAGATGCAACACTTAAACTATCCAAAGTGCAGCTCCTGGCAAGCAAGAGCCTCAGGCCCTGACCAGTTGAACATTCTAGAAAACAGGTTGAGTGTGCAGGTGAGATGGTGCCAGTCTGAAGCTACAAGTCTAAAAGATTTAGTTGGGAGAAAGTGTGCCCAAGAGACAAGAAACTGTTCAAAGAGTGCAGTATCCAGAGGCACAACCTGGGAAAAAACAATCCCAAATCTCTGCTTATGAATTTGAAGGGTTGGTGAGGGAGAGGGGCAGATCTGGAAGCAGTTTCCTCACATAGTGGCATGCAGAGGGGAAGCTTGTCCGACTGCCCGGAACTTCACCCAGGAGCAGCTGTTGAGGATGCTACACTATTTCTGAAATCGTCCCAACATTAGTGACCCTAAAGGTGGAATTTCAGGCACCTCACCAGACAGAGGCAAGGATATTTAGGGACTGGAGCCTTTCTGACGCCAAGTCAAAGCCTTCATGTGAGTCTGGTAGTGCTCCCTCCATCCTTAGGCCTGTACCCTTGTATTGGGTCTAGCTCCTTTACAGGCTTCAGTCAACCAAGACTGGAAGGCTGCAGAGGCTGAGCTGTAGAGGGTAACAGCAACAGGGGGGGGACTTACCCTTGACATCCTGGCAGATGAATATAGCTTTTGAGGACTTCAAACCACCAAAAGTCAAAGCAAAAAGGAAGGCAATTCAATTAATTCAACAAATAGTTCTTGATAGTGCATTATTTCCCCAACTGCTTGAAAGACAGGGATCAACCCTCCCTGCCCTTCAGTTAGGGATCAGTCATGCCTGGTAATTAAGAAAAGCAATCATGATTAGTGCTAAAAATTAATCACCCTCTTTCCATTGCAGGGTAGACAGAGGACAGTTTTAAAGCTTACATTTATTGATCAGTTTGCCAGTGGAAGATGGTGTGAATGAGGCAGAAGGCAGAAATGAGGGGTAGTTTCCCCCTCTCCTTATCCATCCATCTCTCAAGATTCTGACAGATTAATCCTCCTAATGCATACTCAGACCAAATACACTTAATAGCGCCTCTTGCCCTGGAGGCAAATGTATTGGGACCTATCCCATGTCTCCAAGCCCTTCAGCTCTCCCCTTGACTGAACATGTTCTGGAATCCAGAAAAGCATAGTGAATGTCCCCCAAAGATAGCTGGCATGCCCTTTTCCTTGTTTTTTTGCTCAACTGTTTCACCCTTCTGAAATACCATCTTCTCCACTACTCATTCCCTTTAGCTGAATCCTAACTTAACCTAACTGCCACCTACCTCCTCCCTATACTCCCTAGATAGGGGAAGAAATAGGGTATAAACAGAGATAAATAGGGCTTCTCTGGCTCTTTCTATCCCCCTTCCCCTCTTTATCTTCCCCTTATATCTCTCTGTCTCTTTCTTGCTACCTGGAATCACCCTCCCCCCCCCCACACTCATCTCCCAGCACTGAGTACCTGTCTCTTCCAATTCAAAATCAGTTTAGCCTGTGACCTTTGCTTTCCCTCTGTGTGAAGTGCACCCACAGCCCAGTAGCACTGGACTTGCTACTATTGAAAATCCACCCCTCATGCCCTCTACCTTTATCCTTTGGACTCATATTGTCTCCTTAGCTTTCTCCATGGGCTTGGTCTAGTTGTGATGAGGTAGGGACCTCAGACTGTCTGGGCAGCTGGCAAACCTCCCACCTGTTTAGAGCAAGGTCTCTTCCATATCATGCCCCTCATCGTTTCACCCAGGCACAGTTGGAACTTTCATTTCTATGTATTTATTTTTTTTATTTTTTTATAATCAAATAGTTTATATATATATATACATTTCATATCTTTGTAATACCGGGATTCACCCCCCCACCCTCCCTGACCATTCCCCCTCTGTCCCGCCCCCCCACCCCGAGTTGTAACCATTTGGTGTCTGTCTTTATCTTTTTAACTTGTTTCTGCTCATTTCTATGTATTTATTGTACATCTAGTCTTCCTCTCCAGCACGTATCACAACTGCAAATTTTTTTAAATTTTTTATTTTAATTTATACATACATATATATTTCACATCAATCACTTCATTGAGGTCCCTGGGGGTCCCCCACCACCCCCCCTCCCTGGCCACTCCAGCTGGTCCCCTCCTGCACAACTGCAAATTTTTTAATTAAAATTTTGTTGCAAAATTATATAAATGTTGGCAACACATCTTCACCTCTACCACAATGACAATTAAACAATTGTACAACTGTTTATTGAACACTAGTTTCTCCTGGCCCCCCACAAGTAGAAACACCCCATATCTCCTACATTCATCATTGACTACTGGGATGTGGGATGTAGTTGGTAGGCAATAAATAGTGAATGGGTATTTAAATGGATCACACTCTGGGTAGGACTCCAAATATGTGTGCACAACTTGTGCATCACCAGTCCTTCACTGACAACAAACATAGGTTGCAACAGGACACTCTGTGCTTCCCAGCACATCCAACAGTGTCTTGTTCATTGTAGGTACTCAAGAAAAAGAAGAGAAAGAAAAATATATAGCAACTCCTCACTTAACATTGTTGATAAGCTCTTGGAAATTGTGATGCTTGGTGAAATGATATATAACAAAAAGAGGTCTCCAAATAACATTGTTTGGCTCAATGTAAGCAGGGATTGTATTTTCCCAACAAGCCTATAAGGGGACGCCAGAGGGATGACAGCATTTGAGGACCTGCTGTAGTTGTTGAAGCTATTCCTTTCTGGGAAAGGAATCCAAAACTGTTGCCGGTGGGTCAGGAACAATATATCTGATTCAATAGCAGACATATTTAGCGCAATAAATCAACAAATAATTATTTAATACCATCCTGCTAAAAAGTAAAGCATATTATCTGGATGTGTATCTGTCTATCTATGTGTTTGTGATAAAAGAAGTAATTGTAGAGTGTTTTGCAACCATCCCAAGCTGGGTAGATACATCATCAGTTCTAGCAGCTTAAAGATGAATGTCGGAGCCCTTATCGTCATCTTCACAGGATTTTTAATAGTGAACAGGGGAAAACAGCCAGCAGAGAAAGAGCCACTGAGTCCCTCTGAATCCCCCTCCCCCTAGTGTGATATTGCTCTTTTATACCGTCCCTCCTAGCCAAGATATGCCCACGTATACTGAGCACACCTATTGGGCCCCAGGTATGTACAATGGTGGGGGGGGAGGGTGCAAAACCACAGATGTCAGTCATAGAGGCTAATTGCAGAAGGGTGTGAATAACTCTGATAATTAATTTATCCTACACAGGGACATCAGAGAGTCTCGCTTGGGTTCCAAGCTTTGACTATAAGTGTCCCTGTGACCTTGAGCAGTCAGAACCCTCTGCCTGTCAGCTTCCAGTTTCTTCTGCCTGTAAGGTAAGTACAAAATTCATAGCTCACAAGATATTGTAAGGATTGATAGAAGGGATGCATTTGAAAGCCTTTTGTAAAATGTGAAGTGTGATAGCATGTGTGATTAGTATGAGTGCATGTTGAAAAGAGAAGTCAATGGAATGAATCGTGACTGGGAGAGCCTCAGTTGCTCTCTAAACACTGAGGTACAACCCCAGAGCAGAGGGTGAGGTCTACGCTTTCTAAGCCAGTCTGTCTTGACCCCCTGACAAAGCCCTAAGCCTCCCCAGACACAGGTTCATCATCTTGTCAAATGGGCTCCGAGGTGCCTGGCTTCCTGGGAGGAGCAGGCTTACTAATAAAGAGATTGTCTTAATAATGCGAAGTACCCGGGTGCTATGGTAACGGGCATTACATGATCTGGAGAAGAGGAGCAGCTTTTGATAAGAATAGAGAGCCTGCAGATGGGAGGGGGGGTGGGGATGCACACAGGATGGGGGTGGAGGAAAATGCAAACAAGGACAGACACAGAGTAAGCACCAAAGGGTATGAACAAAAACAGTGTTGGTGCTTCCTGTCTCACGGGAGGGCCTCTCCTATCTGTGCCCTGGTAACCAGGGGTATCTTGAGTATCTCCAGGTTTTCAACTGCTATTGAAATTTAGGACCCCCCTGCACAGGTAAGCAAGTGGCTCCAATGTATTCTTAAGATAGAAACAAATGCAAAAATCTGAATAAAATCAGCCTGTGGTGCTGAAAACAATTAGAAGCAATTTCAGCTCTTGTATTCACTGATAGATACTGTTGGATTATTTTGTAACTCAGATTGGAATAGCCTTTTGACATGGAGAATTAATGTTTGCTCACTGGGAATAGAAAGGTGGATGCTATATGATTCCCATGCCATCAAACTTCATCACCCTATACAATGCTGGCTGTCCAAGTGAGAATACTGCAAGGAAGGCTGCTGATGCCACAGGAAGCACATCAGCTGGATAAGATGTGGGATCCAGGCATGTATGCCCTGCTATGATCTCCCAGCTGGGCTGGTGCACTATGAATATTGACTTGGCCAGGGAGTTGGACAGCTTAGGTCCTAGGCGCAGCTAGCTCCGAGCCCACTGAGAGAGCTTTAGGTTTCTAACAAGGACATCCGTTTTTATGAGTCTGTAACAGCTCCTCCATCCAGCAGTCCTTAAATCAAAAAGTGGTCTTTGCTTTCTCTTTCCACCACCACAACTGCAGTATTGATAACCACAGATGATGAAGAGAACTTGGTTCCTTCTTTGTTTAATCCCACCTTCCAAGTAGGGCATCTGCAGTAAAATATCTTTGGTCTCAAGGTTAGTTGAATTGGGGCTGTTTTTGTGCTTCTTGAAAACAAATTGACTACAGTTTCTTCAGTCCTAGCCAGGACTAAAGGAAGGAAGGGATTTAGAATAGGAAACCCAAAGAACTCCCTGCTACCAGGATGTGAGTTCTGCTGGAATGTTGTGCTATGGGCAACATTCCTTTTCTACAGACTTTTCAAAAAACTAGATTCTCCTATTCCTTCATTAGTGAAATCAAATGTGCCTAACAGGAAAAGAAGGAATTGTCTACAGTCCTTTCCAATGTTTTAGGAGAATTTAAAGGAGTTTTGAAATTTTTTTCAAAAATATCCTTTAGACTGAAAAATAGCTGAATTCAAACAATGAATAACTCTGGTTCATGAAATTTTGAGATGATCTTCTGTTTTCCTCTGGAAACCTCTTACATTTACAATAAGAAAAATAATCTATTCTTAAAATGTTAAGGCAAAATAGTCTTTTATTCTTCTAACTTGTCATTGGGATATTTCTGTTTTTTGTTCTGTTTTGTTTTTGTGTTTTGCCATTGGTGTAGCATAAATTAGTGTATCATAAATCACAGCCCCATACATTTTGATCCATAAAGCAATTAGCTGAGGGACAATAAAATAAACAAAAAAATCCCCTCCCCAAAAAGGAAAAGATTAGAATCAGAAACCATTTTTATGAGCAGCCCCTTCACCCCAACCACAAGGGCCTGCTCACCTGAATTACATTAGACCAGCTCTTCCCATTTAATACATCAATCTCTTCAACTTCCCTTCTCCCACCTTTCTCCCCCACCCTCTCATCCTACTGTCATTTAATTACCATCTGTTTTTCATGTCTATCCAAAGTGAAACACATACCATCAAGATTCTTGGATCATTAAAGCCCATCTCCTTCCTCTTCTATCCCACTGATGTCCCATATTTAAAGCATAAAGTGTGAGTCCTATGAAATCAGAAGACTTAGATTCAAATCCTAACTTTACAAGTTAAAATGTACCAGACCTTAGGAAATATATCTACTGTCTCTGAACTTTCATACTCTGATCTATAAAGTATGAATTTTAATAGTGATAAATATGGGAGATCTATGTAAATGAGAGCTGTGAAAACACCTGACACAGTGAGCAACACATAATAGGTGCTCATTGAAAAGAAAGGTATATGGCTATTCTTATCTTGAAGGACAGTTCAACTTGAAAATTAATTTTCCAGGTAGGACATTCAGCAGCTTATCCTGCAAGAGGCAAGTCAAAACTAAAATGAATGTCACTTTCCTCCTGTTAGAAAAGCTATCATAAAAAAAGATAAAAGGTAGCAATGTTAGCAAAGATGTAGAAGAAAGGGAATCTTTGTGTACTGTTGGTGGTGATATAAATTAGTGGAATATGGTATGTTTCACTCTGGGAAAGTCTGGAAGTTCCTCACAAAATTAAATGTAGAACTATTAGATGATCAACTTATTCCATGTCTGGATATCTATCCAAAAGAAACAAGAACACTAACTCAAAAAATATGTATATTACTATATATACTTCAGCATTATTTAAAATAGGCAAGATGTGGAAACATCCTATATGTCCATCACTGGAAGAATGAATAAAGAAACTATGATATATGCAATGAAATAGTATTTAGCCATAAATAGGAATGAAATCTTGCCGTTTTCAACAACATGAATAAACTTCAAGAGCAGAGATAGAGAAAGATAAACACAAAACAAATATCATATTGTATCACCTATATATGAAATCTTCTTAAAAAATGGAAGGAAGGAAAGAAGAGAGGAAGAAAAACTAAGTTCACAGATACAGAGGATAGATTGGTTATTTGTTAGATACAGAGGTAAGGAGTGAGCAAAATGAATGGAGAGAGTCAAAAAGTACAAATTGCCAGTGATAGAGTAAATAAGTAGACTAATCATAATCAGCAGCCAAAAAAAATAAATACAGAAAAAAGTGAAATGGGAGAAAATGAGAGAAAGAAAGAAAACAAAACATATGTTTAGGACTTACAAAAAATAAAAACTAGGTCCACCAGCCCAAATACATCCCAATTAAAGCTTAAAAATATTAAGGGTTAAAAAAAATCCTATAAGTTTTGGGGGGGGAAGTTTTCTGTTTTCCTAAAAAAGCAATACACATTAGATCTTCATAACTTAAACTGTATGTTAGAGATCAACGCAGAGAGGAAAAATCATTTTAAACCTGGAATTCTAGGCAAATCAATCAAGGGAGTTGTAGTAGCAATGATTTGATCCATGGAAAGACCCAGAAAGTTGACTCCAATACAATCCTCCCTAATGATCATTTGAAAGCATTCAGCCAAGCAAAACAGAAATCTAAAAGAAGAATGTGGGACCCAAAAAGAGAGGAAGTAAACCAGGAGAGGACATCCCAGAATGCCCATTCTTGAGTTCCTAGAAATTAGCAAATCAGTAAAGGAAGGCAGACCTCTTTAAGAAGAAACCCTTTGAGAGCCAAGAAAATTTCATGTAACAAGTAATTGGAATCAGAAGTTGGATGATCTTATAAAGTCAAAGACTAGCTCTGTTCTGTGAATAAAAAGAAAGCGATGTAATTGGGAATATCAGGAAAAATACATTTAGTAAAGAATTGTACAAGCAAACCACAGTCCAAATACATGAAAATACACTATGAATCTGAGAGGACAGAATGAAAACAGAATCCACATTGGACATTGATTCTGGGAGCATTCGCTTTCTTTCTTTTTTTTTTTTTTAAAATGAGACTAAGTCTCGCTATTTTTGCCTATGGAACCGTAGGCTCACGTGGCCCGGGGTACCACAGACTCAAGCAATTCCCAGCTTCAGCTTCCCAAGTAGCTGAGATTATAGGCAAGCGCGACCACGCCCAGCTATATTTTTTGGAACTAGGTCTCCTTTCGTGCCCCCTGTGGGACTTGAACCGCAATCCCTGGCCTCCGCCGCGGCTTCCTAGTCTGCCCCTTACAGGCACACACCATCATGCCAGCCTGATTCTGGGAGCATTCGATTTTCAAAGAAGTTTGATCAATTAGTGTTAAAAAGACAAGCCGAGGCATGTTCTATTGTCAGTTTATTTGAGCGATCGTTGATTCCAATTGGTCACTGTAACACCCGAATGGTTAGGGGCTCCTAGTGTGAGCAGGAAGTAGGGGCCAGACTTTCATGACATTGATGCAGAAACACCCTGGAAATTATTTGATTGACTAACGCTTAAGCAGTTGCCTTATTTGGGAAAGACTAATTGTCCATCCATGATTACTTGTTCTTAAATTTCACTTTCTCAGAAACAAGTGCATTTATAGGAAGTGACTCTGATTAGGCTTTGTTTGCTTATACAGGCACCCACAACATTAGACCACCTTCATCTAATACCACCTTGTTTACACACTTTGGCACCAAATTGCATAGCCCTTACAGTCTAGTAATACTACTTTGTTCTGAGGATAATAATTATATAATTGTAATGTAACTATTCATTGAAATCAGCATATAAACAAAGCACAGAGAACCTCATGGTAGTTACAGAACAGAATGTAAATATTTTAAATGTGATAGACCAGCTGGCAGAAGTTAGAATGTGTATGTGGGGAGGGGAGGGGTGATGAATTCCTTATTGTATAGTACAGAATCAGGAAATACTGTCTAAATTGAGATATTGAGAAATATTTTAAATATATATAATCCAAATGTTTTCTGAAATTCAAAAGAAAGAGCAAAATTAAGAGAGGGATGCAGTTCCTGCAAATGAATTAATATTCTTCTACAGTGAGAAAATAATAAACTTAAAGTAGGAAAACCAAGCATGAGATAGTTAGATTTCTGCTTAGACAGTTGAAGTTTAGAACCACCAGAACTAGAAACAGAGACTAAAACTAGGCATAGGTCAGGGAGGCAGTAGGGACATTTTTTATATTATTTATTCTTTTACAGTCTTTTTATTTTATATTTTTATAGATTTATAGTTTAAAATATATTTTATGTATATTATTTTACACTGGATTTTGCTCAAGTGTTTATTTCCCTGTGCATGCCTTGCTTTAGTGGTTGGAGAATAAGCACTACTAAGTACTTAGAACTGGGCAAAGGGAGTCGACCACAAAGGTGGGGCCACACATTTGGACAGAAGTATCATGAGAAAGAAATGATTTCTAGGTGAATTGGGGTCTCCTAACATGAGTAAGCCCATCTTACATATACAACACAAAAGGGATGAACACAAGGGAAACTGGTGACTATTCATGTGCTATATGGTCAAAGGAGAACTATGGGCACTACAATGACGGGGGGAGGGATAAAATAAATTATATAAAAAATAAATAAGACACAAATATCTGAGGAGGATGGCTGGCATGATGGGTGAGTAAGCTGAAGGATTTAGTGGACCACAAGCAAAGGAGGAGTCAATCATTTGAAATGACTCTAAGCTAGAGGCTCTAAAGCATGCTGGGCTTTGTGAACACCACATGATGCCAGGGTCAGACTGCAGACTCTGAAACAAGTGGTTTTATGTGGACTGTCAGTTACTAACTGTAGGACTTCATGCAAGTGATAAAAATTATTATATCCACCTCCTAGGGTTTTGTGTGGCTTGAATGAGCCCATCTGTGTTCAGATGCATGCTGTTATTATTATAAAGAGAGGCATACTCTAGCACAAAGCAGAGTCCAACACCAATATTGAGTGTTTTGAAAAGTCCACTAGATGATGATCACCTATAGCTTCTTCCTTCCCAAAATACTAGAGGGACAACTTGACTTTAGCCCAGGGAAAGAAAATGCTAATTTGGGGAACAACAAATATGAGATCTAATACCACTAATAAAAATTACCATTATTGAATTGAGTTTTCACTACATGCTGCAGACTGGGGACACCATCTTAATAGGTCTCCAACATCATCAGATGAGACAGACCTTATTATTTTCTTTTTTTTTTTTTCTTTTTGATAGAAATTAGGTCTCACTATGTTGCCCGGGGTAGTTCCAAACCCACGGACTCAAGTGATCCCTAGCCTCAACCTCCCAGGTAGCTGGAATTATAGGCACGTGCCACCCCGCCTGGCTATTTGACTATTTTTTTTGAGGCAAGGTCTCACTATGTCGCCCGGGGTAGTCTAGAACCTGCAGACTCAAGTGATTCCTAGCCTCTGCCTTCTGAGTAGCTGGGACTACAAACGTGCGCCACCGCGCCCAGCAGACTATTTTCATTTTTTTAAAGGAAAAATTTTAATTGTGGCAAAAAAGAAAAACAACAAAATTTTACCATCAGAACCACTTTTAAGTGTGCAGCTCAGTAATGTTTAGCACATTCACGTTGCTGTGCAACTCATCTTCAGCACTCTTCATCTTGCAAAACTGAGACTCTGTGCCCGTTATTATCTCAATTTTGCAAAAGAGGAAAAGCTGAGGAATTACTACAAAAGCCACATGAAAATGCTGTTATACATTTACCTATAATCAAACGACAATTTGGAATAATTCCATTTAAGAGTCAGTAACCCAAGCTAGTTATTAGCAGAGCCAGATTTCAAACCTAACTACAAATCCTGATGCATTTTAGGCTTATTCTAACCCTTTTGCAGAGACCAAAAAGAGGGTTCCTGGATGAGAACTAAGTCATTCCAGAGAGAGAGGATATGGGAAATACCTGGAGAGTGATTTAGACTAGTTTACATCACCAGAGAGAGAGACTAGTTTATGTCACCAGAGAGAGAGAGAGAGAGAGAGAGAGAAAGCGAAAGAGAGAGAGATTGAGAAAGAGTCATTGAAGTCATCCTAAATTGTTTTAAGGCAGAGCTACTGGGGGTGAATCCTGGTTTAGTGGACTAGATGCTGATTCAATTTGCTGATTCAATCTTTAAAACAAATACATAATTACAAATACAAAATTCAGTGTTTTCCTTCTCTTCTTTGGACTTGTCCCTTCATCTGCCTTTATAGCCCCTTAGCACCATGGATGCGCTCCCCAGAAACTTCAAGAATATAATCAGTTTGCAGATGGATTTTTCTGAGCATGAAATAAAGCATGGGGGCGGGGGAGGAGGGAGGCACTGAACAGTGAAGGGATTAGAGACTGCACACCTGCCAGAGTTAAGGGGTGCTTTCAGGCATTGCCCAGAGTCAGACACAGGTGCAAAACCATGTTGAACCTGGTCCCCTTGATCCTTTAGCTGAAGCAGTGGCCTCAATAGGAACTCTATTGTTTAATACCCATTTGCATCTCCCTTGGCAAGTGGGTGCACACAGAGATCTCCCTTTTCCCATCAGTGTGCTCAATCAGTGTTTTTTTTTTTTAATCCTCCCCCCCATCTTACCTGCCTGGCCTCATATTCTCTACGCCTCCCTCTTCTTTCATCACGTCTCAATACATCTCTGCTCCCTGAACACTTCAGCACAGACTCAGGCTTCCTCTTCTTATTACTTTCAGAAAATTCTGTAGGTGGAAAGAAATTTAATCGGTAATAATAATGCTTTCTATTTTTAGAGTTTCTGCCTTCTGAGCAACCCGAAGAATGCCACAGCGCTAATGAAATCGGTTAAAGGGTTGAAAGGGTCTTCTAAAGGTCTTCTAGGAAAGTCCCCTGCAGTGACAGAACTTTCCTGAAACCTGCCTTGCACAGGAACTGGCCTCCTAAATGTGACCCTGGGGTCACACTCAGTTCTGTGCCTAGTCATCTCAAGCTCTAGAACCCCTCCCCCATCTCATCCCAAATCCTCTTTCCATCCCCTTCCCTAGTACTCTCCCTGAAATAGTTGCACCAAATTCATTCAACAACCCCACACACACCAATACCATGATTTTTCTAAAACACAGCTCTGATCACATGAGGAATGCAAGGTTGTTCATGCAAAGGGTTGTGGAAATGCAGTGAGTGTGGGAACTAGGGAAAGTGTCGCAGGCTGGGACTTAGAAGCGCATAGAAAGTCACCCAAATGGGTGGGAGGGGTATCAGGGAGAGGGCACAGTCAATTCAAAGGTTGTGAGTAGAAGGGGCAAGGACTGAGGCATGGTGGGTAACATGGATGTGTGAGACATGGTAAGTGCAGGGATTTGAGGCACAATAAGGAACATAGGGAAGGATGGGCAAGTGGGAAACAGAGTGGAGCAGCCAAGGAGAGGATGGAAAGGCAGATTGGGGTAAGACTTGTCGCAGCAATTTTTCCTGACAGCAGAGGAGTCATTGGAATCCACAGTAGTAGCTTGGGAAAAGCTAAGTTGAAAGGCCCACCCCAAGAAGGGAAGGGAAGACAGGATCAGAGAGGATGGTCTGAAGGAAAGTGCAGTGGCTGTGGCTATAGCTCCCATAATCAGGGCTCCAAGTCCCTTCAGCTGCCTATCCCACACCATCACACACATACTATTTGCACAATCCTCTCTTCACAGCCTAAATAATCCTAGTGATCTGTTATAGCCTCTATTTAATGGGATGGTAGAGTTTCTTATTTGTATTCAAAGATAAGATTTCAATCTGCCGCCTAAATCTGCCACCTCCCCATTGTATTTCAGCTTCTGCAGCCCCAAAATGCAACCAAAACTCTTCCCATTGTGATTAAGAACACCCTAAGAAATAGCATGGCGGTGCTCAGCAATAGCAAATTTAATATAAGTTGTGGTGTATTCTTTAGGATTCTCTCTACAGTCCCCAATGCATCTATGAAGGTTGCACCCCCATCTTTCAAGGACATATTTATAAGCTTCAGCTAACAGCACTTCTGGTATTACTTCCCTGAGGGATCTCTGGCATAGAGTTGTGACAAAGCTAACTCTGACAAAAAGGGTTAAGCCATTAAGGGCTGTGTTTGTGTGTGTGTGTGTGTGTGTGTGCGTGCGTGCGTGCATACATGTGCACAGGTACTTCTGCATGTTGGCACAGCCGATAGTGAGGGGGAAAGGAGAGAGTGATAAAAAAATAAATGCAAAGAGTGAAAATCCAGTTGAGCAATGAGAGATCAGAGGTCTGAGCAAGGGGATCAGGTCTGGCTTGCTTGCTCCTCCACCTAGGGGGCACACTCTTGTGGAAAGTAGAGAAGATGACAGAATGCTGCCACTCCCTCTCTGTAGGCTCTTCCACTCAGACCACCAGGCCAGCTGGGAATCTTTCCCCTACTTCTACCTCTAGGCTGAAGAATTCTCCAAGCTAGTGGCTGGAGGGGTTAGGCAGCTGGGGGAGGGGATCGCTCCACCAGTTTCCAGGGCTTCTTCCAAGGACAAGCTCCCTGACCACATGCTTTTCCGTGACATCACTGTCAGTGACCTTTGGAGGCCAGCAGGGTGGAGTCTGAGGGGATGGGTACAGGCCACAATTCTTTAGTGGTCACAAAGGTTGGGATTGTGAGTTTCCCAGAGCTGAGAGCAGCTTCAATGGGGACAATGTCCCTTACTAGACTGGGAATGACTTCCCTGCCCTAGGATATTGCAGGACTATAGTGGACCTGTTGTCTCTGCTTCTTTTCTACATTAAAAAGCACATTGTTGAGCCCAGAGGCTGTGTGTATGAGCCTGTGTATGTATACACCCAAGTGCACAAACGCATGCACACACACACACACACGGAAGTGTAAAGAGTCTTGGAAGATTGCATTTTGCTTTTAGAACAAATGATGATGATGCAGAGTGGAAACTTGCAGCCCTGCCAGCAGAGAGAAGTGTGTTTTTCCTTTTCAGAAAGAAGCCTTGAGAGTGAAGGAGAGGAGAAGAGGAGGAGGAAAGAGGAGGAGGGGAAGACTTCCGCTGATGTTTCAAGAACACCGAATAGCATTGGAGAGATCAATAAGTCTGATGAGTCCAAAGCTGATTACCGTAAACACAGCCAACTGCCCTGTGTTCACTTAAAGTAACAGCCTTAAACACTTGATGGAAATAACTCAATTACCTTATTGATTCAAGACTTCAGCCACCTTCCCCCACATGTTACATACATGGGCACAATCACAGACCATGCATATTACACTGTTATTTTTTATTATTTTTGCTTCTGTTTAGAAGCCAACATAACTGGCATGACCTGCTCCATCAGCTTGGAAGGGAAATAAAGTCATATCTGGCTTTTAATGCATGTTAGCCATTCATGTCCCCACCCACCCAAATTGAAGGATGGCCAATAACATCTCCTCAGGGAACTACTCCCCCCAAAACTAAAGAGCTCCAGGTGCTCAATCATCCTAAACTGGTTCATGTAAATAATTAGGAGAGCTGATCGCCATTCCCCCTCACTCTCATTTCCTGTTGCTGTCACTTCTTGCCCCTCCACCCACCCCCATGATACTGCTGATGAAATCACAGATTAATGTCTTACCACAGTGGCAGCGGTGTCTGGCTAACGCAGATCGCATGTGGGCAGCAAGGCATCCTGAGGGAGGACAACCTGTAGTCATTCATTTACACTCACAGGAATATCAACTGTTCAAAGCCTTGTTCCCTGTACAGGACTGGCCAGAGGCTTCCAGTGACAGTGAGAAGCAGTTCAACCTTGTGCTGGCAAAGTCTAAATACTAAGTTCAGACTATAGTCCAAGGAATGTCAAGACTACACTCTTTTCTCTGGGTTCTAGAAGAAAAGCCAGGAAGTAGCCTAGTGCCCAGACTTGGTATGGTATGTAAATAGGATGGGTATGTAAATAGGTGTAGATATGTAGATATGGGTATGTAAATAGGATGCAGAGCAGAGACCATAAATGGGCCCTGCAAGGACTGTAGGCTCTGGCCAGCAAAGAGAAGAATGTGCAGGTTCAGGCACAAAAGGAAGCAGCACACATTCAAGCTAGGCAATATGCAGGCACAGACAGGAGCTGAGGACTGCAGGGGGCTGACTGAGGAAGCTTCTAGACCTTCCCGTGACGTGCCACAGCATGAGAAAATAGAGACTTGGGTCCAAACTGCATCAGCCCTCTGATAAACATTTCTGTGTTTAGCTCATGGGTGCCAACTAATGTATGAGGTACAGTGAGCCTACTCCAAGAGCAGAGAAGTATGATCTCAACCATACAGGACTTGAAAACCGCCTGAAGAAAAATGCTTGAGCTTAAGCTGCAACTAGAGTTATTATACCCAATGGTCAAGCAGCACATGAAAGCTGTATGACATGACCAGATAAGGCTGTGAGGAAGGGCTTCCTGGAGGAGGTGGGCTGTATGCGCCTGGGGAGAGAGCCATATTTGTGGGGAGGACACTAAAGGTAGCAAGCATGTCATTAACAAGAGCACAGAGAGGATGAAGGCTGGTGGGAGGAGTGACTGTGAGCACACAAGGGGAAGGTGGAGCCTGGGAGGTCAGAATCCCTACTGGGTCAGAAAAGCGTGACTCAGTAAAGAATCTTGAGCTAGAGAGTCACAGAATAAAAGTCACGATTTCAAAATTAAAATAGCAATTCTACTTTCACAAAGGACAATTTGCAATATTCAGATCACTTCATATACATTATTGCACTTGATTCTCACAGCCGCCCAACAAGGGACAAAGTCATTGTTGCCTTTTGTAGCTGAGGGAATGGATGCAAAGAGTTTAAATGACTTTCCTCAGTCCTGTATTTCCATGTCCCATCCATTGAGCTGTGGGAGGGCTACTGAAAGCAGATAGACCCCAGTTCCAGAGCCAGCTAGTTAGTGCAAGCTGTGTGGCCTTCGGAGAAGTTATCTACCTCTCTCAACCTCAATTTTCTCTTTTTTTAAATAAGACAGTAATACCTTAGAAAGTCATTGCTCAGGTAGGAGGTGAAAACCTGGTACAGCAGATGTTCTTTTCTCCTATTCCCCACTCAGGTCCTGAATAAACCATAGAAATCATTGGTCCCACTTTCCTCCCTGCTCCCCTTGAGGTCAACTCATGATCAAGCAGCATGGAGCCCCCTTTCCACAAGGCCAGGGCCCCATCCCAAGCCATGCAGTAGGGTCAGCCAGGGGGAGGTAACAGTTCTGTGTCACTTCCACCCTGGGAATAAGGGGCCAGGGCTGAACCACAGAGATGGTGAAGGAACCAGCTCAGTTGCTCTTTCTATAAAGGACAGAACTGGATTTGATTGTTTTTAAACAATCAAGATTTAAAAGTAAGAGACTATACTGATGACTTGGAAATCTTACCCTTATCATTTGAAATAAAAGCAATTTTTTTTATTCTAGCAAAGCTCTTTATTCTTTTCGGAACATTTTCATATACATTATTTCACTTGATCCTCGGAACGCTGAAAGGGAGACAGACAGGCTTTACTGTTCCCTTTGAACAGATGAAAAAAACGGTGCTTAGCCATAGGGAGTGGTGAGGACAGAGCACTTCTCTCCCTGTCCCGGGTGCTCCCAGGTCCTCTGGGCTCATTCTCATCCAGATCCATCCATTGACAAGCTCAGCTCTGACGTCTCAAATCCTCCCTCATCCCACTCAGTGACTGAATCATCGGAGGTAACCCGTGAGACTCAGACAACTGGTGGGCACAGATGGGGGTGAGATTGGCAGTTAGAGAAAGAACTCCCCTGGGCAGGTTCTTGCAGGGGTGCTAAATTCCCCCACTCACTCCGATGGGTTCCCCAGCCACCACCCTAGTCAGGAGCCTTCCTTGCTGCTAGAACTACCACCTGCAATCCTCTCAAACTGGGGACCCTAGAAAAGCAGGAGGTTAATTTGGAGTCAGTTCACATGGGGCAGAGCTGGGGTGAGCTTCCAACTTCAGCTGGAGAATTTTGTCAGTTCACTCCAGAACTTAAAAGGAAGTGATCCTAATGGGAAGGGGTTGCCAGGCCACTGGGTGTAATTTAGATCTGCTCTGACAGCAAGCAAAGGTTTACCTGCAAGTGCTAAGCCTTCTAAGCCCTGAGGATACAGCTGTAAAGCAGGCAGAATTCCCTCCCTTCACATGGCTTATATTCAGATGAGGGAGGGAGGGAGGGAGGGTGGGAGGGAGGGAAGGGATGGAGGGAGGGAGGGATAGAGGGAGGGAGGGAGGACATAAAATGAACATAATTAAAAAGTAAATGAAGAAGTAGTTAGGCAATAAGTTCTAGGTGAGAGCACTTCTTACAGGGGAAGGTGGATGGAGCATGCCAGGGAAGAGGAAGGAGGAGTGCACGTTACTATTTTAAATAGAATTGTCACAAGCATCATTGAGAAGTTGACATTTGAGCAAAGATTTGAAGGAACGAGGGAGTCAGCATATGGATATCTAAAGGAAAGACTTTCTGAGCAAAGATACCCCAGGCAAAGACCCAGAGTGTTGGGGGTAGTGTGGCTAGAGCAGAGGGCACCAGGTCAGAGAGGCAAGGAAGCTGGAGCCTGAGGTCCCAAAGGTCTGGTAGGACATGGTAGGGACCATGCTTTTTCTCTGGGTGCAATGGGGTGCTAGAAGGTTGGGAAGCCTCTGCCTGGATCACTGGTATGATCTAAGTTTCAGCAGCACCACCAGCTGCCCTCTTGTGGAGGCACTATGTGGTGGGGTAGGCAGTGACTCCAAGATGATGGAGTGTCCAACCTGGACAGCAGGGGAGGTAGGAAACTGTCAGCATGGGTTATATTTCAAAGGAATTCCTGAGGGGCTCCAAGGTAACTCCCAGGATTACAGTTTAGACACCTGGAGGAATCTCCATGCCTCATAGAGGGCACAAGAGTTACAACTTTCCTTACAGAATTACAACTTTCCATGTTGCAGTCAACCGCACAAGTCAGGTGCTGCATCGTGGCCAATATGACCTGGGCATAGAGGCAGCGCCCACATTCAGTCCACAAGGAGGGCTTACCCACCAGGGTACCCCCTGTCTCAGCCTTACACCACGGATGGCTCTCTCACCACAAGGAGTCCCTGAAGGCTCTGAGATCAAGGCTCAGAAAGCATTCTTAGACCAAGGGTACCTGAGAGGGAGGCCCAGGCATGGTTCAAGCTCCCATCCATTCCCAGGAACCCACCCCTGCCCTGATGATGAGCACCCAGAAATGTGGGTCCCTCTGCAGAGCCCTGGTTAAGAGGTTTCTTTTGAGATTTCTTTTCAGTGCTACTATCAGTCCCTTTCTGTACTTTAGTTTTGGGAAATCAATCACTAAACCAGTTCACCCTCAAGAGAAGGGTAGTTAAGCTCCACCTCCTAAAGATGGAAATGTTCTCCTATACTGTATAGAATTCTGTAAGGAATATTTGCAACTTCTCCCACATCTGTTTGTCATATTTCAAAAAGGCTCTAAGTCAACATGAACCTATGGTTATTGGTTATGGTTACTGGCTATGGTTATTGATTTAGTCTTTGGGTTACAACCCAACACTATTGCTGTTGACTTTGCTAATTAAATGGCTCCAGATCTGGCCATTGGGACGACTTCTGGGCTGGGATCTATGTTTGTTTAACTTAGCTTCTCCTTTTCCCTTAGCACTTCCTGACTTTCTAAAACAACAAGGTACTCCAGGTCTCTCTTGTTTTATTTTCTTACTCTACCTAGAAGCTGTTATATTTCAAAAAGGCTCTAAATCCCCTTTACTGGAGCTCAGTGCTTAAAAATCCAAAATCTGGTCATCAGGTGTGCTTGTTCCTACAGGGTGCCACTGTATCTAGGTGCTGTCAGTGGACAGAGTTAGGAATACATTTATGGACACTGGCCCTCATATACATGCATCTCTATAATGACTTCTCTATCTATCTGCATACATATAGACAAATGTATAAAGACAAATTCATACGAGGGCATACAGATTCAGCACCATAGGGATTATTTTAGCTTACCCCTTTTGTTTTTTTGTAACTGCACCTTGTTTTCTTGTAAATCTATACAATTTCATTTTAACTTGATTTCAACTGTAAAAAGGACTTTGGGTACATCCGAGTTCTCAAATATCGAAGCACATCAGAATTCCAGAAGCCCTGCTCAACACAGGCATTGGGTTGAGTCCCAGAGCTCCCCTTTCAGTGGGTCTAGGATGTAGTCAAGAATTTTTCATCTCTAGCAAGTTCCCAGATGCTGTGGCTAGTCTAGGGATCACACCTTGAGAAACTCTGATCTACAGAAGCCCTTCTCAAATGAAAGGGCTTTCCAGTTAGAAAGTCCTCAACTCTCCACTGAGAATGCTGGTAAAGAGAGGTCAGCCTGGGGCTGGTATGTCATGTAGTGACAGCTGCGGAGTGTCCCCTGGAGCTGTGGCTAAGGCTATTCTCATGCCCTGGGATCGCTTGAGAAAAAGGACCTCAGTTCTGGGGCAGGAGTTCCAATTTCCAACTTTCAGTCCACTGCTTATGAGCGATAGGGCCTTACAAGCAACTTAATGTTTTCTCATTTATTAAGTAATGAAAACAATACAAGCTTTATAGGCTTTGTTCTGATGATGAAATGTACATTTACATTTACAAAACTTTAAAGAGATTTTCTTCCTTCCCCAAATTTATAATATTGCTCCAAAAATGCAAAATGCAAAATTGCTACTTTAGGCAGTCAAAAAGCAGCAGGGTTCTCAAGAAGTCACCTTCAGCTGCAAAAAAAGTGCTGCATCAGGCCACAGCACGGAAGCATTGCCAACATGTTGGTAGACTTGGTAATATCTCTGATACTTGTCAGAAAGAAACAGAGTTTTCTGTTTTTCTTAATAAATCTCAACATTCTGATTACTAGATTTTCTCTTCTCTGATGAATTTTCATATCCTAGGGCTCTGGGTTTGGATTCTTGTGTCCTGAAGCTTTCAATTAGGCCATTCATGTATGCTGTTGGCTCTATCTGGAACAATTCCACTGGACAGGACTTCACACTGATGGGAATGTTCCATATCTGCATTATGCCATGTAGTAGCCATTTTTAAGCATTTGAATATGATGAAATAATGGAGAGATTCCATTTTCTATTGTATTTCATTTTAATTAACTTAAACCTAACTGACCACTCCTTGCCGTTCATCCCATCCTGCACAGCTATACTCCCTTCTAGTTTCAGTGTCTTCTACCTTCCTCCCTTCGTGCAGTGGGACAGCCTGCTCCCATCAGCGCTCACCCATTATGCTGACAAGGAAGCAGAGGAATCTCTGCTTCCTCTGAGACAATGAGCATCTTTCAGGCAAGAACTGTGGTTTGCTCATCCCTGTAGTGTGTGTACCTGCTCTAGCAGCACACAGTAGTTGCCGAACAAATGAACACAAGTTTCATACCTGTGTCCAGTTTTATTTCTATTTCTACTGAATGGAGAGTTTTGTAGGAAACGTCAGAGATGGGAAACTGAGATCCATTTGACCTTTACATTACCCCCTCTTCTTTCAGTGGTGCAGGGATTGGGGGGAGCAGGGAGAGAAGGACAGACATCAGAGCCCACAGCCCCCATTTGTTTAAGAAAACTGGGATTTCAATGAAATTTTAGGGATTTCAATATCAGAGCAAGTTCCTGAGAGGGAATTTCTTTTACTTATTATTTATCTATTTTCTTATATCAATCTTAATTTTGGTACAGTATTTGATTTCTCCCCTCAGGTGTAGTTGCGGTACTTCTCCTAACACTACAGCACCAAAACCCCATCACCATAGTCCCTTGTGCTCTTCCCTCTCCGTCTCCACCCCTCTTCCTCTCCATCTCCACCCCTCTTCCTCCCCCTCCACTGCTGGATGACTCAGATCTATGTCAGTTTGCACATTCTGTCTTTTTCCTGACTCTTTGTTTGCTTTTCTTAGAGAGAATTTTTAAGCCAAGAGAGGGAGAAAACTTTCTAACAGATAAACTTACTAAAATCATATTTAGTTAATAAGAATAACTGCATTTTACCTAAGCAGTTATTCCATAAAACCCATTTCATCCAATGATCTGCTCTATACTTTACTGTCAAGGGAAGTCTCATTTGTTATTTGGGTTTTTTTGTTTTTTTTTTTTTAAAAAAACCCATACCTGTAACTAAGATCAGTGGTTCAAATTGCATCACAGAAGTAACTACCACCATCCTGGGTAGCATGCTAAGCTCCAGGTTTAGGTCACTAAAGGTCTAACTGCAGGCCTCAACCTCTCAAGAGTAATATTACACTTAAAAGTCTCATTGTTTCCCTTAAAAAAGCATTCAATATTCCTAAAAGTAAGGTGTTATATGGAAGGTTGTGGAACGTACAATACAGTTCCCATTCATGAGAAGCTAAGAATCTGGATAAGAAATATAAGGAAAGTGAACATAGGAAAGAAACAGTACTTAAGAAATTTAATTGGACTATTGGTTTGACAAAAACTAATTTTTTTTGATAGGTCAGACACTGAACGATAAGATTCAGTGTCTTCAAATGCCCAACTAAATCTTGAGAGGGAGAGAAATCAGAAAGGGAGGGAAAGAGGTAACTTAGAAAAATAGCTGAGAGTGAAGAGTTGGCCCAAGAAGCCTCTGGTTATGGTTATTTTTTTATGTGAGATGGCTAGCTGGATCTGTGGAGTGTGAGCTGACTCACCCAGTAGGATCAGTGCTGAGGGAAGGAAAGGAGAATGCCACAGCAGAGGGGAATCCCCTACAGTGTGACTCTGACAACCTGTCTCTTGGTTCACACAGACCAACTAACAGCACAGCCTTCAGCACTTAGAGGCCATTTTATGGGGTATGTTAAAAGTCCCCTCAAATGCCCAGGTGCTCGGCCAGAACCCAAAGACTTCAGAGTCCTTGTATATCATAAACCAGAGCAAGCCACAGGTGAGTCCCCTGGGGTGTGGCAGGGCAACCTGTAGATAGAGGACCTGGACTTCCACCTTGGGAAAACCAAAGAACTTCTCTGGGGTCTCAGGTTTGCATGAACAATTAAAGGTCATTCATTTAATTGTTGTGAATGAGATGACTGTTAAAACCAGCCCTGGGACATTTTCTGAACCCTGCAAGCTGTGCTGACAGCTGCCACACCCTCACAGCCCAAGGGTGTTAGGACCCCTTGCCTCTCTGCTTTTGAAATTCAGCCCTGTCCTCCCAGGAGCATCTTCACATCCAAACCTTCCCAGGTTTTTTGTGTAAGTCTTATGACAATGAGGAGAAAACATTCAGTCCTAATTCTCTTTCCTGAGCTTCTTAAGCCAAATCCTCCTTCGACCGTACTATACCATTAAGTAGCGAATTAATAAGCATAGACAATCTCAAAGGTGTTACTGAAGAATCGCTTAAGAAAGTCTTGCTTTCTGCACAATAGGCTACTTTTTCTCTTCAGCTCCATTTGTCAGGCCAACTTTGTCTGCAACCCTGGTCAATATCTATTTTTAATTGGATCTATTTATAATTGAATATATTTATAACCTCTTCCTCATGTGCACTTGTTTTCTTTTCAGAATCACACAAGCATTTTAACAGATTGACTTCAGCAACAAAGCAGAAGCAGGTGGAGCCAGGTTGACCGCAGAGCCTCTGAGACCTGGCTCTGCCCACACTGGGTCCTTGCTCTGCCCACACTGGGTCCTTGCTCTGCCTCATGAAAAAGCCACATTCTTTTTCCTGCACACTGGTCCTATTTCTACAGAAAAGATAGCTCACCCTGAGAGGGAGAAATGGTGTTGAGGTGATTAAAAGCTTTAGTGAATGCTGAGAGCAGCCTTCACTGGAAATCCCTGCAATTTAATTCTATTTGACCTATACTTAATGTGCTATGTATTAGATGCTAGATACAGATTCATTGTTTGGGACATGGTGTCTTTTGCAAAATGATTAAAGATGATGGTCAGAACTGGCAGAAATCTTAGTGATTAATTCCCTTGCTGTACAGAAGAGGAAATGATGATCAGACAAGGTCAAACAACTGGTTCCTGGCAGGCAGAGCACTCGGGTCTTCTTCACCCTTCAGTCAGCAGTGCCAGTATCCTAGGGAGTGAGACTTTGTAAAAGCATAGTGTTCACATTGGTCCACCATGTTGTGAAAATCACATGCGCATCTGGAAGGATCCATGGATGAGTCACCAACACTGACAAGGAGTGGAAAAAAGATTTTTAAATTAAGTACCAAAGATTTTTATTGGACACAAGAAAACATTTTTTAGTTTGATCAAAATGTCTACATGAGCAAATCAAAGGGAAGTATGCTGAAAAATCCCCAAGAGGATAGGAAGTGGTTCTATGATGGCTGCAGCTCACCAGTCCCAGCACAGAGTAGCAGCAAATACTCTCTTCATTCTGTTCTATCAAAATTCTGTTGAGATCCCAATGCCTTCTAGAAAACTCTGCTCAAACAGCTGTAATCAAGTCATTTTACATCAAGGATCCTACAATTTGAAATTTCCTCCTAAAACCATTTCTTTGCCCTCTTTTTTTTTGTTTGTTTGTTTAAGACTTCATATTAAGAAACTTTGTCAAGGGTCAAAAAAGAGCAGTAGCAAAAATGTCTAATTTTTTTTTTCTTTTTGTCAGAGGTGACATGCTGAGGGATTAGAGTCTCAGCAATGACCACAGTTCCAGGCAAGCAAAAGGTCAAGAGCAGGGCAAAGTGAGTTAACAGACACCACAGATCTAGACAGGCAGAGGCTAAAGATCAAAGTGTCATTACAGAGACCACTGAACTCTGACCTTAGAGCCAAAAGGCCATAGCTTCCTGTCCCTTTTACACAATCTATACATAGGTAACTGAAGTTCAGGATAAATGCCAGAAGCAAGATGGGTTACAAACTTGATGACAATAGGGTTAGAGATGTTAGGATGACCTGAAAGGGGTGGTCACTATTCGTCTGCCCTTGCCCATGAGGCCACATTAGCACCCCAAAATCACCCTAGATACACTCAGAAAGAAAGCTTGTGACATTTGAGGGGCATCCAATCATTAACCAGATACCATGGTATGCATGGGAAATGAGCTAACACCAAACTCTAGATCATAAAGGAATCTGTCCCTTAAGTCTTTCAAAATATCCTTCCAAAGGCAACTCTGCAATGTCCCTAAATAAATGTCAACACTTCCCTTAGTCTCTCTCTCCCTGCTCCTCCTCCTTGCTGAGTCTCTGGTGCCTACTGAGGGTAGACAGAGACAATATCCCCCCCAGTGCCCGTGGGACTGTTCCCCCTCACAAAAATGAGCATGCCCTTTGAACCTGTAACTGTTGCTCTGTTTCCAATGAATCTCCATCGTTGTCAAATACAAGAGGCACAGACCCTCCCCTCTTTGCAGCAAAAGGTCATTGACTGAAAATCAGGACTAAAAGCAAGTACATCCTTGACACAGAAGATCATTTTAACCTCAGGCTTCTAAATGTTCTTGTAAGAACTCCACCCACATCATGGTGGAATAGAGACGCTGGGATCACCTAGTGCCCTATAAACAACTATTAAAAAAAAAAAAAACTTTCCCAGTTTTCTTCAATACTTGACTCCCTCTGGACTTTGGTTTAACTTTTGGTGTGCAAAAATTTCAACAAAAGTCCTGGATGTTAGCAAAATAAGAACTACCTGTCATAAAAACCCTAATGCTAAATTCATTAATTTCAAGTTACCCCAAAAGGTGTTGGGAAACTCATATGAAAAAAGATCCCTGCTCTAAGGAGTCATTTCAGTCACTTAACTGGACTCTAGAACTCATCTTGAAACTTCAACATCCTGCTGACATCACCTGGTTTTAAGCCACAAGAGAGCAGAAAGTTTAAACCTTAAAAGTTTTCCTTCCTTCCCCGTATGTGTTGTGTGGTGTCTTTGTTTCTATTTGTTTTTACAAAATGAGGAACTATTGGTTCTCTCTCCTTCCTTTGCATTCCATCCCATCCCAGCACAGAATCCTCTGTATATGCAAAATGAGTATACAAGCACACATGTACACACACACGTCATAGATATTCAGGCTACAATTTGACAAGTAGTGAAATCCTCTTCAAAACAACAAAACCATTTCCAAGAGATTCCAAAAGTCCTACTCTGCAACCTCCTGGTAAACAGCATCACTATTTATCTCTCTGGGTCCACTTGAGTAATCATGAAATCACAATCATTATTTTTGGGGTCCCTGCCACCTAGCCTTGTGTCTGCATATGAGAAGGAATCAATAAATGCATTTTGAATGAATTAAAATTTCTCCCTCATTCTGAAAAGTATCCCTAGCTATAAGGGAAGTCTCTTTCCTCTCATAAATTTCTTTAGTGCTCAACTCAAACATCTCTACATCTAGGAAAATGAACGGAAATTTCCAAAATAACATTAAGATGCTACATAGCTTGTTTGTGTCAAAGCCAAATTCTTTAGCACTGCTGCTCAACATTAAGCTGCTCCTCTTTATTGCAGCTTTACCATAAATTAAAAGTATAATTTAAAATGTAAGTTTATAAAGTACTTTTAAAAAATAGATTTAAGGCAATGATATCATCACTGAAACACGTTGTATTTGTACGTGACCTTCTGCTGTTTGCTTGATGTTTACTTGGGGCCAGATGAGTCAAATGCAGAATCTGTTTCTGCTGTTCCATTGCTGCTCCAACTGTGTTGCAAGAAGTCAAGCTCTATCACCTGAGAGCAGAACAGCACTAGGTGGACATTCAGTAATTTTTGATTTCATGTGTGAATGAATGTATAAGTGAATGAATGAATGATAGCTTGACATTTTCTAAGTTGCTGCTAGAAGCTGAGCATTGGTAAGCCTTATAAACAGAGTCCCAATTGTTAAACTATTGGATTACAGCTTTCCCTGTCAGAATTAGGAGCCTCTCACCACCTCTATTTCGTTTATCTAGTCCCCAAATGTAGTCTTTGTCATTTGTATCTCCTCACCTCCACCAGTTTAAGTGTTAATAAGGACTCTTGGCTGCATGACACAGGAACTCAATTGGAACTATATTATACAGGAAGTTCTCACTTATTGTCATCATAAGATCTTGGAAGCTGCAACCAAAACTAAGGTCAGTCTGCACTCAGGCCACTAGATTCACAACGGCTGTGGTGATTCAACTTCCCCAGCTTCCATTTTAGTTTCCTTTTCCGCAGTTGCAGCTGAACTGAAAATTCTCTACAGATGCAACTAAGCAAAACTGTAAGATAAACATGTGCGAACAGGTGAAGGCTTGTAAAAGAAAGGAAGATCTAGTTAGCATTTTAACCAATGAAATTTTGCCAAGTCATTCCCAGCTTCCTCCCTCTACCCCCAACCAGTATAAAACCAGCGTTATCCCCTAGGTTAGAAAGCCAGATTTGGGTTTTGCCTCTTACCATTGACTAAAGCTCTCTTCCCAAAGCTGGGATGCCACAATATTGGCTGCAAGGCACACTGCAAACAATGCACACAAAGCAAACCCTTGCCTGGTATCATGACTTTAAAGGAAATGAGGTTCTCAAAGAATGCTTTGTTCAGTATCAGCTACTGTTTTCTCAACATTATAATGAAATAACCTTGAACTAAATGACATTATTTAAGGAACTACAGTACAGAGAGCATCCCTGTGGACTGGCTGCATCCTCTCAAGTTCACTCCTGACATCTCCAATCTGACCAGCCCTTCACACCTGGGAATGCTGATGGCAGCCACTTGTAGCAGCCAGGCCTAGGAGATGGCACCTTTCCTTGCCAGTTTCCCTAAACCCTGCCCACATCATAATAAACAACCCCTTTATTAAATACTATCCAGTTACCCACTTTGTGTCAGTTCTTTCCCATACATCCACCCTGGGATGAATCCTTTCTGATTTAAGAATACAAACAAAATATCCAAGAGGAGTTTTTACTCAATTTAGTTACATAAATACACATTGAATAAGTATTTGTTAGATTAAATAAAAAATCACATCATCACTACAAGGAATGCTAGCAGAAATAAGCCAGAGAAAAAAGAGAAATAACAATGGTCTCACTTATATGTGGGATATAGGGAAAACAAACAAAAGGGCAGAAATAAGTTTAAAGTAAACTGACAATAGAATTAAAGCATATAGCAAGGGAGGGGAAGTATAAGGAGGAAACCAGGGGAGGGATGAACGTAAGAAACCAAGATGACAGTTCACCGGTGACATGGTGATGGGAGAACCTCAGGGTATACAATGATGTAAAATATATATATATATATATTTATATATGTAATTAATAAACTTTTTAAAAATTCATCATCGATAATATAACTAACCTGTAGCTCTTCAAACACAAGTAGATAAATTCACTTGAACTTCAAAGGGTTGAGTTACAATACACAAGAAGTGAAGAAATAAGAATCTCATTTCAAGTGGACAAGTTGTCAGTTTCTTACCAGATCCATCATCCTCAAGCTCACCTGTGTAATAAAAAAGTGTTCTGCCTGCAGTACTTTTACAGTGATCCCTGAGCTCATGCCCCAAGTTCTCATTTCATTAGCCTGGAGAAACTCCTGGGCACCATCAAATTTTTAAGGTTTCCCAAATGGTTCTAAAAGGGCATTGAGGGCAAATTATCATTCTTTGTAGTACCACCTTCTCCTTCCCATGAGTGATAAACCTCTGCTTTTGACATAATGAGATTGCAAAGGTAAAGAAGAAAGTATATAAACCATTGGGGGTGGGAGGAAATAACTGAAAGTATTTCAAAAATATTTTCCCTCCTTAACAGAAATTTGTTGAATAAATAAAATGAATTGAAAATGCTACAGCACTAAGGTCACAGTGAAAAATCCAGAGCTCAAAGCGCTGTTTATATTCAGGCGCTGTGATTCTCAACCTAGCTTAAAAGATTCATGATTGACCCAACTTCAGACCAATCACGTTTGGACCTCTGGAGTGGGGTCCAGGCAACAGTGCTTCGTTAAACCCTGCTAGGTGAATCAAATATGGCCAAAGTCTTCAGGCCACAAGTCAAGATAGGGTGATTTCACTGAGTGCCTTGAAATTTATATCATGGATCATTCTTTTCTAACACAAAAAGAAACTCAATTTATCCTAATTAATTAATTAATTAATTAATTAATTAATGAGACGAGGTCTCGCTATTTTTGCCTGTGGAACCGCAGGCTCTTGTTGCCCGGGGTACCACAGACTCAAGCAACCCCCAGTCTCAGCTTCCCAGGTAGCTGGGATTACAGGCGTGCGCCACCACACCCAGCTATTTTTTTGGAACTAGGTCTCGCTACGGGCCCCAGGCGAGACTCGAACCGCGATCCCTAGCCCCGGCCGCTTCATAGGCTGAAGCTTACAGGCACGAGCCACCGTGCCCGGCGAATTTATCCATATTTAGACCAGAACACCTTAACATCTTCTCTGTGAAATGTGATAATGGGATTGTTGGTAAGCCTGGCTATGAATTTAAGTTGCAATGTGGCAAATATGGTGAGCTGAATGAGAAAGAAATGTTAAGTTGCCATGGCAGACTGCCAACACTCAGTGCAGTTATTCAGTGGATAACTAGCTGTCTTGAAGGGTGATAGTAGCATGTGTGGCTGCCTATGTCCTTTGCCAGAAATGATAGCTCTCTTGGACACATGGCCCCCAAGTGAAATGAGTTTTGTACAAAAGGAAAAAGGCTTCTCTGGTAGGCATGTATCACCAGCTAAAGGTCCATGGAGAGTGTTTTCTATGAGCAAAATGAATCAGTGGTGTGTAAGGCTTCCAGAGAAGAAACAGTGACAACACACAAAACTAGTAATAGAGAAGGAGCAAAAGGAGACCACATTTGACTTTTCTGGCCCCAAATCCAAGAAACATTTTCACATGTATCAGAAGATCGTGCTGGAAAGCATCGGTGGGGGCCGGGGCGGGGAGGGGGGCAGCATTGTTTTAAAATGAAATCACAGGCCAGGCATGGTGGTGCATGCCGGTAAGTGGCAGCCTAGGAAGCCACAGGCGGGGCCTGAGATCGCGGTTAGAGTCTTGCCGGGGGCACGTAGTGAGACCTAGTTCCAAAAATATATAGCTGGGTGTGGTGGTGCATGCCTGTAATCCCAGCTAGCTGGGGATTGCTTGAGTCTGTGGTACCCTGGGCAACGTGAGTCTGCGGTTCCACAGGCAAAAATAGTGAGACCTAGTCTCAAAAAAAAAAAGAAAGAAAGAAAATTAAATATCTTATTTTATTTATTTATTTTTATTCTTTGGATCACAACCTTGGTAAATGGTTGAAATCTCTCTCTTAAAGGTACTTTGCAAACATACATTTTGAAACATGTTTTTGATTTATGGCAAAATCACAATACAAAGATGCAGCATAAAGATAAGAGGGCTAAACAAGTATCTAGGAATGACACTGACTAGATACATGATTTGAGCAAGACCTTCCACCTCTCTGGGCCACAACATCTTCATATGTAAGAAAAACTTTGTTTGATGCTTCTCAGCCCTGGCTACACAGCACTGAGAGACATATTCAGATCAGTGTTCTGACACCACTTCCACTAGAATGGAATAGGGGCCCAGGAATCTGTATTTCTGTATATACCTCCACAGGATTCCAGTGTGGATCAAGTTGAAGACCAGAGCCATGGAGGATACTGGGGCTCCATTCATAGATCCCATCTTCCCATGGGCTGAAGAAAGTTCCAGCCTCTGAAAGGGTCTGAGTTATTAGAAGCCTAGTAAAGATATCAAACATCCATGATAGCTACACTGTCAGAAGCACACCCCAGCTACCTGTTTTGCCTCACAGAAGGACCACCACTTCATTTTTATGTGAAGATTTACCACTAAACAAAAATTCTAAAACCGCTTGAAAATAGACTCATCACAAGCTACTCCTCTGACATAGTTTACTGACCTCAGAAGATGTACAGCAGCGCTTCCCAGCATCCATCCTCAGCCCAAGGTACTGCCAGGCTGGTTACATGATATTTTCAATGCACTTCTACTTCCTTGCTTCTACTTGCTACATTCCTTGCTTCTACTTCTTCCTTTCCCAATGGTCTTTGGACTGTGGGTCCATGTGATACACATGGAGAGACATACAGTGTCAAAATGGGCTTTAAAGAACATTCCTATTTCAGTTTGGATTGAAATAGGAGGCCCACCCAAATCCAACAGTTCATGGCTGATGAGCCACTAGCAGGAAAGAGCCTGACAAAATTTCAGAATGTTCTTTAGAGAGATCTGGGCCTTTCTCAGCTTCCCATATGTGTACTTAGTCGGGAGCCATCCTTGACCCCTATGAAGGATGATCCACCTGTGATGAATGGCTCAGGAATCTCATTTCAACATCCCTGATTGCAGTGGTAGAAAACCAAACAAATGGCGGAACCAGGCAGGGAGACGGGGGTGGGGGAGGAGGAATACAAGGAAGCACTAATTCAAGGTCAGTTCCAAAAATCAAGTTGTTAAGTAGACTATCTAAACCAAATCAGAATTCTGGACACTGATAAACTACAAAATCAAAACCCTGATATAGTTAGATACAGATATATTAGGCAATAAATCCCAGGTCTGTGGAATGAATTGTCCAGTGAATTTTTGACCTTAACCTCCATTGGCTCAGAGATATTGCTCTATATTCTCTATATTAACACTTATGAACAATTATGTTCCTACCTGAAGGCTGAAATGACTATGTCAAAATTGCATGTGGCAAAAGGTTTGATCATCATCTCAAGGAATTATGCTGATTTCAAGTAAATTTTATAGCCTAGGGAATTAAATGCAAGTTGTTACAGTTCTTGGTGGTTTACACCAAGCTTTTGTCACTATATTAAGGAGCTCAGAAGGCCACCCAGCTCTTTAAATGAGATTGGTCTAGAGTACCTGCTTACCCACATACTCCCTATTGCCAAGATAAAAATCCTACTTAAGGAACATTTCTTGAGTTTTGTCATTACCCATCATTAAATTAGTTTAGATTCTTGATGCCAGAAGTTAAAAACAAATTGAGATGAAGGCAGAGTGCCTGAAAAAGACAGGTTTAAACATGTCCCTCGAAGCAGGTCAGCCCATGTCCCTAATCTCAGGTTTCATTGCCAGCTGGCACCCACTGTATGCTTGCCCTGGCCCTCCTCTCCTCTGCCCAGGGAAGATGTCCAAAGGGATCTCCAGCAGATCAGGGAACAATCGCTTCTTCTAGGATAAGTGCACCCTCATAACACAGGATGGGGGACATTCCCTCCCCCCCACCCCCATCCACCAGAAACAGAGGCCAGGAAAGGTTACCAGGTCACATTTTGGGAATACAGACAGGCGATTTAACAAACTAGATGATAGTGTTGGAAGCCTGCTCACTGTACAATTGGCAATGAATGTCTGATGATGTAGCCAGCTCGCTGGTGAAGGGCACAAGTTTTGATACAAGACTGACCTTGGTTCAGTTCCCACCCCTCCCCTTTCTTACTGGGGAGACCTGGAGCATATTCCACAACTTTCTGATGTCTAGCATTTTGTAAAGTGGGGCAAGTCCACTTGCTTTACAGACTGATGTGAGTATTAAGGTAACATGACTGCTGAAGTAAAGGAGGAGTTTAAGAAATTATAGTTATTTCACCAGGTGTGGTGGTACACACCTGTAATCCCAGCGCTGGGATGCTGAGGCCAGGGATCGCTTGAGTCCATGGATTTGAGACTACCCTGGGCAACATAGCAAGATCTAGTTTCTAAAAAATAGCTGGGCGTGGTAGTGGGTGCCTGTAACTCCAGCTACCTGGGAGGTTGAGGCTAGGGATCACTTGAGTCTGTGAGTTCCAGACTACCCCCAGACAACATAGCAAGACCTAGTCGAAAGAAAGAAAGAAAGAAAGAAAGAAAGAAAGAAAGAAAGAAAGGAAGGAAGGAAGGAAGGAAGGAAGGAAGGA
>PVHY01002546.1:0-124641 GCA_004024945.1 Uropsilus gracilis
TATATATATATTTTTTTTTTACTTGAAAAATATACATCTAAAAAAAATCACACAGCTACATGTAAAATCGAGTACTCTAAAATGTCTAGAAGAACACAAAGATATTAACAGATAAGTTACCAAAGTTATACACCTAGGAAATAAGCATATGAAAAGGTGTGTGTTACAGTCAACAGGGAAATGCAAAGTAAAACAATGTGATTGTACTAAACAACTATTAGACTGGCAAGATTTCCAAACACTGGCAATAGTGTCTGCTTCGTGTAGGGTAGAGATGAGAGTGAACATCAGGATTTTTCATTCATCCCTGGTGGGAATGCAAAATAGTACACTCACTTTGGAAGACAGTTTGGAAGCTTTGGACAGCTTTGTACACTCTTACCGTAGGTTCCAGCAATCATACTCCTTGGTATTTACTCAAAGGAACAGAAAACTTATGTCCACATAAAAACCTGTGCAGGGAGCTTTACATCAACTTTATTCATAACTACCAAACTTTGAAGTAAATATTTCCTTACGTACTTGAGTGGATAGATTTGCCACATCTAGACAACGAAATGTTGTTCGGTGCTAAAAAGAAATGAATGTCCATGCCACAAAAAGATGTGGAGGAAACTTAAGGATACCCTACTCAGTGATAAAAGTCAATATGAAAGGGCTGCGCTCTGTATGATCCTGATTCTGATAGTCTAGTAACAACCATTATGGAGATAGAAAAAGCATCGGTGGTTGCCAGGAGGCAGCGGAGTTGGGGCAATGAATAGGCAGAATATAGAGGATTATTAGTTCAGTGAGGAAACATTTTACCAACCCATAGAATGTACAGGAAGAGTGAACTGTAATGTAAACTAGGTACTCTGGGTGATTATGATATTGTCAATGTAAAGGTCATCTAGTGTATGTTCTTTTGGTTGGGGATATTGACAGTAGGGGAGGAAAGGCATGCGTGGTGTAGGGGCTACGTGGGAAATCTCTGAATCAACTCCACTTCGCTGTGTGATTTATAATAACAGTAGGTGAATCAAACATCATGGGATACATCTAATAATGTGCAAGGCCAATTCAGAAAAGTCTAAAATGTGGAAAACACTTAGTAAATAAACAAGTTAAGGGCCGGGCATGGCGGTGCATGCCTGTATGTGGCAGCCTAGGAAGCCGCCAGGGCCAGGGATCGTGGTTCGAGTCCCACCGGGGGCATGTAGCAAGACACAGTCCCCCCAAAATAGCTGGGTGTGGTGGCGCACACCTGTAATCGCAGGTGCCCGGGAAGCTGAGGCTTGGGATTGAGTCTGTGCTACCCCGGGCAACGTGAGCCTGCAGTTTCACAGGCAAAAATAGCGATACCTAATCTCAAGAAAACAAACAAAAAACAAGTTAGAGATATGCCACCGTTCACAGATTGAAAGAAAATATCACAAACATGCTAATACTCTCAATATTGACATACATTAAATTCAGTCCCAGTGAGCACTCTGTATGTTAAAATTGAATAGTACATGAAAATTGAAATGCCTAGAAGAGCCAAGGTAGGCATTCTTGAACAACAAATTTAGAGGAATTGCCTTACAAAATATAAAGTATCAATCTGAGGCTGCCTTAGTTAAGCTTGATATTAGTGCCAGAAAAATATAGACTGCCTTGACCAAAACCGATTCTGTCATATGTACATATACACAAACACTCACATATGAGGGTACTTCATATAAAACAAAGGCGGCAATTCAGACTAGTGGGGAAAGGATTATCCATTCAAGAAATGATGCTAAGTCAGTTAGATAACCATTTGTCCAAACAGTATTAGGTCCATGATAAAACAATGTCTCTACATCAGACTAAAAATTCCAGGTACATTGTAGGTCCGAAAATGAAAACTAAACTAGTTAAGTTCTTAGAAGAAAATATAGGACATTTTTTTCATGGTATATGGATAGGCAAACGTTTCATAAACAAGATAAAAAAATCACTAGCCATGAAAGATAAATTAAACCACATCAGAAAGTTCTGTTCATAAAAAGAAAATATTCAAAGAGTAAAAAGACTAGCACTCGGGAAAAATGTAGAATATGTATCTTAAACAAAAGGCTTGTGTCCAGAATACGTAACAAACACCTATATATTATTAAAAGATAACCTTACAGAAAAGAAGACAAGAGACTTAGACGTACCATAAGATATAACCAAATATAGACTGACTTATAAAAGGCAAACTAAATAGCTACCAGTATGACTAAAATTGGAAAAGCCCTGAAGATAGACGTAGAGAAGAAGGAGGAGCATAGAAAATATTTGTCCAATCCTGGTGGGAGATGAACTGTCCCAGTCTCTTTGGGGAAACTATGAATGTGTACCAAAGCGAGCACATGCATGTCCCGTGACACAGAAATTGCAGTCTTCAGCACAGAGCTGATAAAACATTATACACGTTTGTACCCGATACATTCAGACATGTTTGTAACTGCTTTGTTTAAAATAACTATGAACTGGACCCCAAACATGCAATGACTGCAGAATGGGTAAAAAAGTGTCATCTGGAAAGTCACTAGAGATAAACACTGCAGGCTTGCATTTTCATGAAATTTAAGAACCAGAACGTAATCTACATTCTTGAAATTCAGGTTTGTGGTTACATTTGAAGGTTCGATGGGTTGGTCCTGATTAAGAGGAGTTTTGATGGTAGCTTTTTGGAAACTAAAAATTTGCTTTCTGATCTCAGCGTTAAGCACTCAGGTATATTTGCTTTGTGATGATTCATTGAACTGTATGTTGTGACTTTGTATGTATGTCATACTTAAATAAAAACTAAAAAATTTAGCCTGCTATAAAACAAAGGCTAACTACATGACCATGCATAGTCTTTCATGCTTTTTTTCTTATATTTACAGTGATATTCATGTTTTCCTATCCATTTTTCTATCCAGTCATATATGTTTCAGCCTACAATGGACCACACATATGATGGTAGTCTCAATCGGTCATATCTAGGTGTATAATAGGCTACATCATTTAGGTTTGTGTAATTATACTGTGTAATATCTACACAGTTATGAAATTGCCTAACATATTTCTTAGACTGTATCACTGTTAAATGATGCACAACTGAAATTATGTGCTGGTAAATTGATAGGCCCTAGAGATGAAATATCTCAAAACAGGTTGAAATATATAAAGAAATGAATGTGTGTGGTTTTGAAAATGCAGCATGGGATTTAAATCTTCACTAACTATAAAAGTTCAGTATTTTTTTTTCTATAGGAACAATGTTGGAAGGTAGATCTTTACAACTTAACTGATCTCACATGACTGAAGCTTTATACCCACTGAACAGCAATTCTCCATTTCTACATTCCCTAACTCCTGGTAACAATCATTATATGTTACACATATACATACACAACTACTTTAGATACTACATATGAATAAAATCATGCAGTATTTATCTTTCTATGATTGGCTTATTTCACTTTGCATAATGTTTGCAAGGTTCACATATCATGTTGCATGCAGTAGAAATTCCTTCCTTTTTAATGCTGAACAATATTCCATTGTATGTCTACACTACATTTTCTTTACTTATACACCGATTGCTTAAACAGCTTTGTTACTATGAATACTGCTGCAATGAACATGGAAATTCAAATATTTCTAGGGATGCAAAAACAGTTGCACCTCCACAAATTGATCAATGTAATGCACCACATTAGCAAAAGATAAAAACCAGATCATATCAGTAGATGCAGAGGAAGCATTATTAAGAGTCAACAGTCATTTATGATAAAAACTCTCAAAAAGGGGGAATGTACCTCAACATAATGAAGGCCAAATATGACAAATCCATGGCAAAATGTAATATGCAGTGGTGAGAAATTGAAAGACTATGTAAAAGATAAAGAAGTCCTATTTTACTGCTACTAATCAACACAGAAGTCCTACTTAGAACAATTAAACAAGAGAAAGATAGAAAAGGAATCCAAAGTGGGAAAGAAATAGTATAACTATCACTATTTGTAGATGGCATAATATAAACACCTAAAAGACACCATTGAAAAAGCTATCGGAGGTAAGGTATCAGGCTAAAAATCAATTTACAAAAATCATTTGGGTTCCCATATGCTAACAATGAACAGAGAAATCAAGATAACAGTCCCGGTTACCATGCCATAAACAAGAGTTAGATACAAACACTTAATGAAGATGAAGAACCTGCACAATGAAACTTTAATACATTTTTAAAAGAACTAGAAGACACAAAGAAATGGAAAGATATCCCCTGCTCATGGATTAGAAAAATTAACATTAGTAAAATGGCCATTTTACTCAGACCAAGATTCACTGCAATTTCTATTAAAATTTTGATGCCCCTTCAAAGAAATAGAACAAACATTACTGACATTCTTATGAAACAACAAAAGACCCCAAATAGCAAAGCAATTCTGATTAAAAAAAAAAAAAGTGCAGGGGTATTTACATTCCCTGACTTCAAGTTATGCTACGAAGCTACAGTAATCCAAGCAGTACGGTGGTGGAATAAAAGCAGACACAGATCAAGATCAATGGAATAGAATTGAGAGTTCCTTTGGTGGTGTTTCTCTGTATCACACATATAACTGAAATCATCTGGTATTTGTTTTTCTCCTTTTGAGTCATTTCTCTGAGCATAATTACATTCAGTTCCATCATATTGTCACAGATGACAGTATTTCAGCCTTTATTGTCTTATAGCTGAGTAGTATTTCATTGTGTATTTATGCCACAAAACAAAGGAACGGACAAAACAAAATTAAAACCCTAGAAATCTGAGTGTAGATCTGAGGTGACCAGAGTGGGAAGGTGGAAAATAGAAAAGGGAGGGAGCCAAATGAACAATAGCAGAGGACTATGGATGTTCTGGTGGTAGGTGTATGGTAACATCATCTAGAGAGGTGTGAATCAATACCTCGGAATCAAATGCAGTGCTTGCAAAACAATGTTACAAAAACAAAACACACACACACAGAAAACAAAAAACAAAACAAAACAAAACAATAAAACTGAAAATATTTAAGATCCTTATTTCCATTCTTTGGATATATAACCAGGAGTAGGAGACTGGGAAATAAAATGGCACTTCTGGTTTTTAAATTTCCTTCCATACTGCTTTCCATAATAGCCACACCATTTTAGATTCTCACCAAGTGTGCACAAGGTTTCCAATTTCTCTCTCTCCTTGCCAACACTTGTTGTTTTTTGGATAATGGCCAGCCTAACAGATGTGAGGTGATGCATCACTGTGGTTTTGATTTGCATCTCCCTGATAATTAATGATGTTGAACACATTTTCATGTGTCCATTGGCTATTTGTATGTCTTCTTTGAAGAAAGATTCCTCTTCAGTTTCTTTACCCTTTTTAAAATTATCTGTTTATTGACTTTAATTTGCTATTAAGTTGTAGAAGTACCTTATACATCTTAGATATTAACTTTCATCAGGTAGTTTGCAAGTATTTTTTTCCCAGACTTTTGTTGCCTTTTCACCCTGTTAACTGTTTCCTTAATACTTAAAGTGTAAAAATGACAACACTAAAATTTAATTTGGATTTCGTTTTCTTGCAGTTAAACACAGACCCAAGCTTCACTTTATGATTTATAGCTACTGGAAAATTCTTTTCATAGAATGGATATATATTTTAGTTTTCCTGTTTGCTATAGTCAAATGTTCCACCCAGGAGCTATACTCCACTGCCTGGTTTTTCAGAAATGGGAAAAATACTGATCAATAATATCCACATTGTTGCATGTGATTTGGTCCAAATGATTGAACATTGTCTGAACTTCAGAGTTCCTATTTCTTATGGAGAATTTTATGACAGTTCACAATCTTTTTGGTAGATTCTAAGTGAAGCAATCTCTTCTGGTGGGATTTGTATATCTTATCCTTTTTAATGCTGAATGCTTTCATTATTATGTTTTCAGGGTTGAGTATAGAGTTTTATAATAAATATTAAGTATTATTCATTTGGGGCTCACTAGAGCCAGTCAAATGTTTCTGAGCCTGCAGAGTCACATCTTTGCTTGAATTATTTATATATAATTATATTGCTTTTTAAGAAAAATGGGAGATGCAATTCATGAAGCTGTTAAAATGACTGTAATTAAAGTAATACATGAGAAAGGATCCAATTCTGTGAATAGTTGTTTATTCTGCATTTTACCTTTCAAACAATTAAATTGTTGTTATTCACTTACATGTTCACAGGAGATATTTGCAATATAACCTAAAACTGGGGCACATTGGTATTTTAGATAGGCCCATGAGAGAAACAAGCAAGGAACCTAATCCCCCTCCATTAGTTTGAGGCAAATGCTGGTCCCAGGAGATGGCTTTCCTTCTATTTTTCTCCAATAGTAGAAAGTTATCCTCTATGTTCCTATCATTCTCAGGTCCGTGAGGCTTCTAGGATTTGTAGTCAAAGGGCCATTTTTGACTCAAATTTCTGCTACCCCTTGAAGTATCTATTGATGATAGCTTAAGCTTTACTTGTAATCCTGCTAAAAAGTCTTAGCCTATTCCACAATCCTCCCCATTAGGAAAATTGCCTTACCATGGAGGTATGTGTATCTGGGTGTCTGGTTAGACTTGATCCTTTGTCATTATTCAATTTAATGAAAATTCACAATGAAATTACATTCTAAATATCTTTTTAAAAGTTTGGATAATTATTCATTACTCTGTTTGGGAAGCTCAGTAGCCTTTAGTTTTCATCTAATTGGTAATGACCTTCAGCCAACTTCCTTCTCTCTCAGATTCCCTAATCACATTTCACAGCGGTACTATCAGACAGCCCTGGAAAAGCCACATGAGGAGATGCCAAGGAAATTCATGCAAGCTTGAAACACTTAAAGAGAACTGGAGTGGACAAGAAAAACTATCCAACCTCTTCAAGTTTATAAAATGTAATATCTGGCAATGAATCTCATTAGATGGTCCAAAAGAATATTTTCTGAAAACAACACAAACTTTCTACTTCCAGAAAACTGAAGTTGAGCATGACTTTGCATTGTTTAGTATCATTTTAGGGCAGTCACAAAGCTCTGCTATAAATATTTCTCCATCTTTAAATGAGCCTGGTATTAGTCTCCCAATTTCCCATTTAAAGATAAAGTAATACAGTCAAGGTCTATGCCAATCAAAATTGAATTGTTAGCAGCAACTTGAGTAGAGTGTTGTTTCTCAGAAATAAATTCAATGTTTTGAGAGAACCAGTAGCATTCCAGGGCTTCAGTACCACAAAGTTAAGTTACCAGACCAAATGTGAAAGAATGTAATCAAGTACCTAAATAATTTATTTGTACACTGCTATAGTTGGTATAATGGAGCTGGAACAACCTGCTTAAACACCTTAGTGTTTCATATTTCATGAATTGTTGTGGAATTGTATAGACACTAACTATATGGCTCTAAGATCTATTTTTATTCGATAAGAATTATGGATAGTGTTGTACAGGCCTTAATTTTATATTAACACTCTCTGTATGGCATTTTACAAAAGGAGATAATCTAAAATGAGCCATCTAACGTGCAAGTAAAAAGAGCATCTCTAAAGTGATACTAGCTACTGAAAATACAGCAGCAGACACTGTTTCTTGGGAACAAAAATGAATATAAAAAGTTGATCTAAAAGCCATCTCCTGCAAGAAAGGGTTCATTTAGTAAACTTCTGTTCTTCATTTCAGCCCTTCCCCTTACTATCTTCACTGTTACAGCTCCATTCAGGGTATAGTTTAGATCAATTTAAGGAAGAATAAGAATTTACCAGCATCTGGCGAGGCATTATCTTGGAACATGTGAGTCCATTCCAAGAGTTGGCCTAAGACTGGCCCGTAGAAAGTAAGAGGAAAGCAAGATAAAAAAAAATCAACATCCAAGAGAAAAGAAGTTGACACTTTCAGAATTATTCAACTTTATAAGGAAAGGCAATATAAAAATAATGGGTATACTAGAGGGGGAAGAGAAAGAAAAGGGAACAAAAAAACGTATTTAAAGCAATAATAAAGCTTCCCAAATCTGGAGAACGGACAAAAAATAGACATCCTGGAAGCTAAAAGAACACCAGGGTACCTAAGTAAAATGAGGCTTACACAAAGACACGTAGTAGTAAAACTTAAGAGCTCAAAATAAAGACAGACTATTGAAGCTGGCAAGGGGGAAGAAGCAGATAACCTATAAAGGTACTGCAATAAGCTAACATCAGACTTTTCTGAAGAAACAATATTGGCAAAGAGAATGGAATGATATCCAAATGCTTGGAGAAAAAAAACTGCCAACCAATAATCATCCATCCTGTGGCTCTCCTTTAGATAAGAGGGAGAAATGAAGAATTTCTCAGATAAACACAGACTGAAGGACTATGCCAACAATATACCCAACCTCCAAGACATACTGAAAGAAGGTCTCATATTTAAGCTGGAGAGAGGAACATACCCAAAGAAATGGAGAGGGCAATAGAATCATAAAAAGGCAGCATAGACTTTCATTTATCTGTAATCTCTAAATGTAAGGAAACTGAACTCACCAATTAAAAGATGCTGAGTATCTGCTGTATTAGGAAACAGAGTCCAACTTTCTACTGTCTCCAGAAAACACACACCTGAGTTCCAAACATAAACACGGACTCAGATGAAGGGGCTGGAAACAATCCTACAAGCAACTGGGCTCCAAAGGTAGACAGGAACAGGCATAGGTATATCAGACAAAATACATTTCCAGTTTAAAAAATAGAAACAGTTGAAAGGGATGGACACTATATAATGATTAAGAGCATCAGAAAGACATAACACTCAGGAATGTATACATGCCAAAAGGTGGAGCACAAAAATATATTAGGAATTAGTATCTACTCTGAAAATAGACTTTGGAAAAAACACATTTATGACACGGGACTTCAGCACCACACTCTCAACAGTGGAAAGATCAACCACAAAGCAAATAAATAGGAACACAGTAGCTTTAAACAAAGAATTGTATCACATGGGCCTAATGGATAGTTATAGGGTACTGCACTGAAGAGAAAACCCGAGTCAACATTTTTCTCAAGTGTATGTGGGAAATTCTGCAAGAGTGAACATGTACTGGGTCACAAGTACTGGGTCAACAAATTTATAAAGGCTGAACTCATGCCTGGCATCTTCTTTGACCATAAAGGTATCAAACTAGAAATTAACTATGAAAAGAAAATAGGAAAAATTAGCTATATTAAAAAAATTTCCAATACATGGAAACTGAACAACTTAATACATAAAGACTACCAGGTTGATGGTAAATCAAAGAAGTAACAGAGAAATACCTTAAGACAAATGACAATGAGGATACAAAGTTCAGAACATATTGGACACAGCAAAAGCGGTTCTAAGGGGGATGTATATAGTAATACAGGTCCACATCAAGAAACAAGAAATAGCCCGAATAACCTGATCTCCCAACTCAGGGAACTAGAACAAACAAAACCAAAAGCCAGTAGAAGAAAAGATGTAAATGAAATAGAAATTTTTAAAAATGCAGCCCCAAAATACCAATGAAACCAAGAACTGGCTCTTTGAGAAAAAAATTAACAAAATAGGCAAATGTCTAGTTAGGGAACACCAATAAGGGAGTTAATGCAAATAGGATTAGAGATGAAAGGAGTTATAACAAACACTGCAGAAATTAAGAATAAAGACTACTATGAACATTTATATGTTACTAAATTCAATAACTTAGAAGAGATGGAAACTTAGAATTATATAATAACCTGCAACTCAATAGGGAAGAAGTAGAAAACCTGAACAGACCAATCACAAGCAAGGGAATTGAAACAGTTATCAAAAGGCTCCCAAAATACAAAGATCCAGGACCAGATGGCTTCACAAATGAGTTCTACTTAACTTTCAAAGATGAACTAATACATATCTTTCTCAAATTCTTACATAAAATTCAGAATTAAGGAATACTTCCAGACACATTTAATGAAGCCAATATTGCTCTAATACCAAAAGCAAACAAACAAACAAAAATACAACACTCAAAAGGAAAACTCCAGACCAAGTTCCTAATGAGCAGAGATGCTAAAATCCTTAACAAAATTGTGACAAACTGAATTCAGCAACGCATTAAAAGATTTATACAACATGAGCAAGCGCAGTTCATACCAAGGACATAAGAGGTAGTTCAATATCCAAAAATCAATCAACACAATTCACCGCACATCAACAAAATAACACATTAGTAGATGTTGAGAAAGCATTTGATAGGATACAACATCCACTTATGATGAAAACTCAAAAAATTGGGGGATCAATGGAACTTAGAGTCACATAATAAAAGCTATATGGTACGAACTCATAGCTAATATTTGCAGTGGTGTAAAACTGAGTTTTTCCACAAAAATCTGGTACAAGACAAAATTGTCTACCCTTACCACTACTGTTTACAGTACTGGAAGTCTTAGCTAGAGCAATTAGGTAAGAGAAGGATATAAAAGATATCTAAATCGGGAAAGAATGACGCCACTGTTATGTGCTAACAACATGACAATATACATAAACGTAAAGACTCCCCTAAAAAGTAACCAGTAATTGTTCAGTAACATGGCAGGTTTCAAAATATACAAAAATCCACTGCTTTCCTATGTATGAGCAATAAGCTAGAAGAGAAGGAAATCAAGAAAGTGATCCCATTTATAATTGCAGCAAAAATAAAGTACCTAAGAATAAATCTAACAAAGAGGGAAAGGATCTGTGCAAAATAAATAAATAAATAAATAAATAAATAAATAAATAAATAAATAAATAAATAAATAAATAAATAAATAAATAAATAAATAAAATAAACTATGACACAGCTAAAAGAAATAGAAGGAGATACACAGAAATGAAAGATATTCTTGCTCCTGGACTGGAATATTCTAGTTTCAATGAAATTGTTATCAAAATCTCAAAGGCATTCTTCAAAGAAATAGAACAAACCTTACTGAAATTCACATGGAACCAAAAGAGAGCCCACATAGCCAAAGCAATTCTGACAACCACAAAAAAAGTAAAAATGGCTATTTCATTTCCATACTTCAAGCTATAAAGCTATAGTAATTAAAACAGCCTGATACTGGAACATAAACTGACACATAGACCAATAGAATGTAGAGTCCAGAAACAAACCTACATGCTTATAGACAGTTAATATATCACAAAGGAGTCAAGAACATACATTGGAACAAGGATAGTCTCTTCAAGTGGTGCTAGGAAAACTGGACAGCCATATGCAAAAAGAGTTGAAATTAGACCCTATTTCATATTACACACAAAAATCAACAGAAAATGGATAAAAGACTTGGATGTATGCCCACACATACATGAAACAATAAAATACATAGAAGAAAACACAGATCAAACATTACAGGACATAAGTTCCAGTGAGATCTCTGTGAGTATGTCTCCAACAAGAGAGATTATGAACATTTGAAACTGCATCCAATTAAAGCTTTGCACAGCAAAAGAAGCTGTAACTAAGACAAAAAGGCATCCCATTGAATAGCAGAAAATACATGCACATGCCATACAAAGGCACTGTTATCAAAGATGTACAAAGAACTCATGCAAGTCAACAAAAAGAAAACAAAAGACCTAATTAGAAAATGGACAAAGGATTAAAAAGGCAGCTCCCAAAAGAAGACATACAGATGACCAGCAGGTATATGACAAAAATGTTCATCCTCCATTATCAGGGAAATGCAAATCAAAACCACAATTTGAGCTACTTACAAACCTGTGAGAGTGGCCCAGAATAGACCCAAAACAGCAAGTGCTGGTAAGTTGTGGAGGAAAAGGAACCCGCTTTATACTCTTGGTGGGAATGTAGATGAGCCCAGCCCCTCTAGAAAGTAGGTCGGAGGTTTCTCAAAATATTAAGAATGTATCTACCATACAACACAGCAATTCCATTCCTAGATACCTACCCAAAGAACACAGCCACTAATTTGAAGAGAAACTTGCACTCCCATGTTCACTGCAGCACTATTTCCAATAGCCAAGCTATGAAAACTACCTACGTGATCAAATAAAGATGAGTGAGGAAGATGCGGTCTACATAAGCAATGATGTGATGGAAAACGATACACTCAGGCCATCTGTGGCAACATGGTTGGAGTGGAAGAGGTAATACTCAGTGAAGTAAGTCAGGAGGCGAATCACAAAGGCTGGATGGTGGCACTAAATGCTGGATGGTGGCAATATAGAGAGACAGACAAAGGGTCAGATGAAGCCAAACTCAAAAACTAACCCTTGAAAGTTGACTGTCAAATGGAATACATTGGGAGGGGTAGGGAGGGGACAAGCACAAAGTGGGGAGGGAGGACAGTGGACAATGGTGGTGGACTGTGGGTGCTTTGGTGGCGGGTGCGCTGTGGCAGCAATCCCTGAAAGGGTGGGATCCTATACTCCAAGACACACACAGTGATGGAAACCAATGTTACTTCAATGCAGCATTTTAAAAAGGGACACAAGTAAATATATTAAGGAAATCAATAAAAAATGAAAGTCATCCTAATGAACAACATAAACATAGTCTGATCAAAACAGTCAGATGCAAGTAGAATTAGTGACATCATATAAAATGCCAATGATTGTGAAAATGTAGAGATGCGACTGTTCTATCTTACTAATCTGTGCTTTATGATTTAAGTGTTGCTGCTTTCTTCCGTTTTAATAGAGCTACATATTTAAGGATTTCCTCCACTTTGAAAGAAGAAAGATCAAGATTAACCCTAAAGGATAATCACAAGCTATGCAGAGAGTAAGGAATTTTAAGTTTATCTTCTAGAGGAACATAAATATTTTTTCTTAGCATCTTTATGGTTTTCAGGGTTGACTGAAGACTGTTGACAATAGCTTATAAAAAATTTCAATAACCATAAGCCTTCCTTCCCCCCCTTAAGTGGACCATAATTAACAGTTTAAAAATGGGCCTGAATAAGAATAGTCTAGCATTGCCTCTGCACATTTTGATCAGTTGCCAGCTGAGAAACCTTTGGGATAGAACTTTGCAAGCTTGTCTCTTGGTTCACTAGGGTTAGTGAGGGAAGAAAGAAAAGACAGTCTTCCAGTTGTTGTTCATTAAGAAGATTGCCAAGACGCTTCTCCAAGGACCACTCTTTCATTTATCAAGAGCGTGTGTAAAGGAAGCACTCCAGTCATGAGCAAACTGACAAAAGCAAGTCCGAACCAGGGAGGCTTTGTTAGAGCAGAACTAGCATACACTCAGGTCAGCTGGAAAAATGGCCCAGGAATCCACCTACAAGGTTTCTGTGGTTTTTATTGTATGAGCAGCTGTTTTAAGGAACAATGAGAAAACATTGTTTGTCTTTTTTTTTTCATTTTATTATGGGAAGTTATCTGAAACTGGCTTCTCATTTGAAATTGATCTAAAACCCTGGCCCACCCTTTGGATTTTCCCTCGAGGGGACGTCGTGCGTATGCAGGAACATGTCCCTTTCCTGTACAAAGGGCATCTTACTACAAGCTCCTGTGTCCAGCTGCAGGGACCTGCTCAGATGGTCACAGGGCAGACCTGATTTGGGGAGCTGCGCCCCAGTAGTAGTCATTCATAAAGGATCACAGGAATTGGTAGAAAAACACCAAAGTCCTCTTCTTGGCTCTGGGGTGGGGCAGCTCTGAGACAACTTCTCCATTGTCTTCTAGAGGTTTCCAGAGGGAGGGTGCCCTAGTTGACCCCAGTAGGAATCTTCATCAGGTAGCCTCTACTGGCTTCTTTCCCCTTTCTATCCTATCTCCTCATTTCCCTCTAAGTAATGGCAGTGATCACCTCCCAAATAAACTATTTGCACTTACTGTCTCAGAGTTAGCTCTTGGGAAAACCCAATCTAAATGCTATTGCTAACGCAGAGGTTTTGAAATAACCCAGTTTCTAGAGCCAAGTAAGTCATCTCTGATTTTATTTATCTCTTTACTAATCACACCCCAAAAGAGTCCCGGTTAGAATGATGAAAACTTTGACAATAGCTAAAAAAATAGTTATCACATCTTTGATGCCTAATTGTTCATAACTGTTCAGGAGCACCGTTAAACCAATTTGAAATTTAAAATAAGTCACCTCCAAGTGTCTCATCTCACTTATGATAGTTTGATCTTTGATCATCACAAGAACTTGTGGGGAGTTATGTTAGATACCGACTAATTGGAAATATGATTAGTTCACTGGAGACTAAACATAGCTAAGTCAACGTCTCTGACATATTTCAGTTGAAAATGGAAAACTTGAGTGTAAAACCAGAATATTTATTATATTAGCCTCTCATTTTACAAGCGTAACTATTTGTTTTTGTTTTGTTTTGTTTGTTTGTTTGTTTGTTTTAGTTTTAACCATATGCTTGACAGGGAATTTTCCATATTAGCCTTTGTTCTGTCACTAAACAATATTTATAGGGCTTTTCCCTCGCCTCTCCTGAGTCTTTTAAACATAAATGTTTTGTTGACAAGCATAATAAATTAGTAAACAGAAACTTTCAAGGGTACAACATTCAGGCACGTGTGTTCTTCCCCAATTTTGTTTTCATGATCTGGATGCCAGAAGGAAATGTACCCTATGAGTCCACACCATTCAGTGGTTTGAGTTAATTACCTGGTTTGGGACCAGGTAAAGGAAACAGATCCAAGTCAATCAACTCAGTTTATTTACAGTATCTGATCTGAACTCCAGCTCTTGAATCTTTGCAGCAGCTGGAAAAAAAATCTATTAATGAAACCCCTATCACACAGACCCAGACACCCAGTAGAAGATTATTTCTCTAGATCATAATTTGCAGATTTTACACTCAAGTTAGCCAAACATCTTACAAACACATTCTTTTGGTCACCCTCAAGAAAAACCATATAATCCTGATGCAATTCAATGTGTTTCTCAGTACTTTATGATCCACACTAAAAGCTTTATCCTCTGGCTTATCTGGTTTTCTCCAAAACCCTTTCACTCTCATTCCATTACCCCTGTAGCGCTGACCTCCAGAAAGAGTGCTTATGGTTGCCAGAAAAATGCGAATGAGTCCAGTTGTTTTTTTCTGCTTGACTTTTTCTGTGTGGCTTGAATGCTAGATTTAAAAAGATGAACTAAGGAAAGGGAAACCCGAAAGAAGAAATCAACCTGTACCCTCTTTTTGCCTGAAAATCCCCTGAAAATATTTGCTCATGGCTGAACTCCTGGAATCTAAATCAGGTTTTCACCACAGCAAATAATTATCTTAAGCCTCAATAGCCACCACCTATTACTCTGCTTCCATCATGTTGGCCAGGATGGATTCAAATAGCAATTTGTGGTATTTTGATGCAATCCTCTGTTGTCCTCCCCCTTCCCCCCCTCCCAGCTGAGGAACTGAGGAGCCATTTCTATGGCTACTGGCTCAGGTGCCTTTTCCTGCTCTCTCAGCATTTGCTTTCTGGAAAATCAGGATGCTATGAACTCGATGGAATCAATGCATTATAACCTGGCACAAATCCAGATAGTTTGAGAAAAGACATGTAATGGAGTCTGCCATCCAGAGTAGCAAATATTTTACTGATGTAATAGAGGAAAGACTAATGAAATTGTTTGGATTAGGCAATGCTAAGAAGGATCCCATATTCTTTGGAAGTCAAGCTTGAGACGAAATGAGATCTGGATAAATCAGGTAAGTCATACTGGCTTCAAAACAGACAATGTCTTGAAGAATAATAATACAAAAGAGTCCTGACCTAGAAGTTGAAAGGGAAGTTTTCCTCTAGAAATATTAAAAATTCAAATGAAATAGAAAGTACATGCTCGTGAAGAGTGCCACTCAATATAATAATGATAAATACAGTAAAGCAACACTCACACTGAGAATGAATAATTATTCAAGTTAAGACTGTACTAATAGTAGCAGAATCATTGAAGTCAGAAGGGTTCAAATTTTGACTTCCCCATTTTCTAGCTGTATGATTGATTACTTGTTCATTTTTTTAGCCATATTTTCTGGGATGATAAAACTACCTCACAAAGATTTTGTAAGGGTTAAATGTAGTAATATAAGTCAGTGGTTATCACGAATTGTAGATGGCATTAGCATCTAATAGGGGAGAGCCTGGTGCGCTGCTAAACATCTTACCATGGGCAAGCTAACTCCCTACAAGAGAGAATTATCCAGAGCTTGGGTCACTAGGTGCTAAAGTTGGGAAGCCCTGGTAAAATGCAGAGTTCACCACCTGATATGCAGAAAACAGTGAGTAAATACAGGTGCGATTTTAGTTATTACTATCCAAAGAGGATCATACAGAACCAACTTAATTTGAAGGGAAGGGATAGAGGAAGAAAGAACTAAGAGGAAGTTGAGAAAAACATGTTGAATGCGATCTCGGGGATAACCAGTGAAGGCTTCTGGGGGACAAACTAAAATGCCCATGCCAAACTTCTTATTTCATTCGTTAAAATTAAAGGTATAAGGTTGAGCAATTAAAAACGTGTTGAGACCATTAAAATATTCCTATTGCTAAGGTGATCAGAGATGCTTGGAAAGATCTCTTGGAAAATGAGAGATCCTTGGAAAATGTTAACCTATACAAACAAATAAAACTGGATGAAACGCTTTCCAGGGTATTAAAGCTATTATGGTCATTAGACTGTGAAATATGCTGCCAGATGACCATCTCCACAAACACTTAAAAACTCAACTAACATTACAAAGTTTATTTCTGGGAAAAGGGAATTAGCACTGAAGGGGGATCATGGTATTCATTCAGGAGGTTATTTTTTTAAAAAAAACTTCCAGTATTTGTGTTTTGACAGTTACTTTCAAAATGGTTGGAGGCAAAAACGGATGGATGGCTAAAAAGAGATGCGGTATATTTACACAATGGAATATTATGCATCAATTGAAGATAAACATGTCGTTTGTAGGAACATAGATGGAACTAGAAGGAATCATATTAGTGGAAATAAGCCAGAAAGAAAAAGAGAAAGATGGGATAGTCTCACTTATATGACGGATATAGGAAAAACAAACAAACGAATGGTCAAGAAAAATTTAAAACTGCCAACAGAACTGAAGTATAGAGCGAGAGAGGGGGAGGAGGGCGAAAACGGGGTAGGGAGAGGCACAAAAGACTAAGATGGTGCATGGGTTATAAGGTGATGAGAGAACCTCGGGTCAGACAGTGACGTAATACATATATGTATGTATACGTGCAATTAATAAAAAGTGAATAAAAAGGTAAAAAACCAAAAACATAAAACCAAAATGACTGGAGGCAAAAACTGTCACATGGCAAGACCTCTCATAGGATCAGATCATAAAATCAGTGACTTGATTAGTTTGGCCAAGACCATGCAAATTGGAAAAAGCTTATCTACCATGACAAAATCTTGTTCCAGAGGAAGAGAAACCATAATATATTAAATTAGTTTAGCACCTAGGAAGTTGACAGTAGACTTGACCTCAGGCAATGTGAAATTCTTCAGACATTAACAAAGCCACCCAGAAGTGGTGACAAAGAAGATAATGATGCAATTCACTGTAAAACTTTTAAACTGAATGCTTAGCCCATGATTGCACCTCACAGATGGAGGAAGAATTCACTGGTCTTTGAAAATACTTAAGGGAATGTTTGAGAAGCACTTGCAAGCTCTAAAGTAATATAGCTCATAAAGAGTTTATGTCTATAGTCCTAAACTATGCTTCATTCTCTTTAATGTCATTTGATAAGCATCACCTTTATTGATTAAAACAAAGCCAAAGGCACACAAATTTGCACAGTCAGCAGGACACAGAAAATACAGCTAGGTCCACCTCAGCGATTCACTGACAAACACACGGTGTGTTTACAAGGTGAGCTGGAAAAACTAGATTTTACCTCTTTGATTACTGCTTTCCTGTTCTCTTTGCTGTTAAAATACCCCTTCTCCCAGAGCCCCACTTTGAAATGAGCACTCTAGAGGGAGCAATGCTTAAGGGTTCTATTTTAAAGACTGTTTAATATTTCCCTAGATGTTCAGCTTCTAGTTCATGATTGTATCCTTAGACCTAGCAGTTGGGCATGTAACAACAATGGTGAACTAATGACTGAAGTTTGAGCTGGAACAAGAGAATCAATAGATAGACCAATGAAGTTTAGATGAAATGGATCTATTGCCTTAAGAGTATTCATTAGGTTCCAGAATTGGAAACAAACCAAATGTCCCAAAACAGATGATTGGCTAAAAAAAATGTGGTACATATACACGATGGAATACTACGTATCCATCAAGGAGGACAAACACATGTCATTTGCAGCCACCTGGATGGAACTAGAAAGACTCATATTAGCAGAAATCAGTCAAAAAGAAAAAGAGAAGTACAGGATGGTCTCACTTATATGATGGATATAGGGAAAAACAAACAAACAAATAAGAAAGAATGAGAACAACCAATGGGACTGACCATGGAGCGAGAGACGAGGAGGGGGAAGAAGGTGGGGGAAGACCACAAAAGATCAGGATGGTTAACAAATGTTAGTGAAGTGGGAAAGCCCCGGGGTACACAATAATGGACTAATGTAATATAAATGTACATATATATGCAAAAAAATTTTACCAGATATCGGAAGAGAACAACGGGCCAAACAACCAACAACTGAACATCAACTTAACCAACCAACAAATCGCAGAAAAATGGGAGATGGAATGACTGAAGGGGGGATACGGAGATGGGGAGGAGGGATCAATTAATGCACAAATGTGACAAATCAATAAAATGAATTTTTCAAAAAAAAAAGTCTCCATTAGTGTTGACGATCTGTTGCACTGTAGGTTAAGTCTCTTTGATAGCAACTATAAATTGCCAACTCAGTTTCTAAATTAAGAAACATCACATGGGAAAGCATTTTGAAGTAGAAGATATTTCTAATGATTTTTTTTTTTTTGCTAATTTCACTGCCATTAGGTTGAAAGCTAGACTCTTTAGTTAAAAGAAAGCATTTATTCACAACGGAGATGACAAGGGAGGTATAGCCTAGTAATATTCTACTGTTGGGAAAGTTATCCTGGAAAGGGACATTCGGTTTACCCAGGGCCAAGTGGTAGATGACAACCGCATTTGTCTGAGTAAGGACTTTCCTGAGGTGGGAAGAAATAACCATCTCATGAATGAAGTGTTCAAATAACCACTGCCTGTAAAAGCTGCGCAAACCTGCAGATAGTAAGAATTTGGGTTCAAACTAGAGAATTCCCTTCCTGAGATCCTATTAGCATACAGGGCAGATGTATATAAATTTATGAAATTGCTTCAGATCTTTACCTCCGAAACTAGTGCCAGCCAGCCAACAAAAGTTGTACTTTAAATAGTATGAAGTATTACCAACTGAGTGACACTTTACCCACACAGTGCAGTGAAGTGCATTCATGTGTAGCCAGACTTCTATTTGGGCACATTGTTTCTAATTGAAAGTAAGATAGATGGGGGTAGTGAAATCTAAACAGCGCCAGTAATGGCTTCTAATTATTTTGTTGTAAAAACATAGGCATTCTTTCTTTTTTAATGGCTGTGTTTTCCTGCTGTTTGCAATTGCAATAGCTTCTTTCAAAACCTGTGCGAAATATTTCCTAGGTAATCATTTGACTAGCCCCAAATGAGCAATTTATACAAATATGCTAAATAACATTACTAACACTGCCCTGCCCCAGGAAAAGCAAGTGTAGAGGGTACTGCAGTTTCACACGCTGCAGGATCATGGCTGTAGTCTTACCATGGAGAGACCGCTGACTTCCCAAACTGTCCCAATCATGCCAACGATCAAACGAGTGATAAATCTGATCAGTCAACTGCAATATAACCACAAAGTGGGAGATGCCAGGGAAGGTTAAAGATCACTTTTTCCAAGAAGGCATTTCTTCCCCCCTAAGCATGTCATCGGTGGATTTATTAAATTGCTCATCATGGGTTCTACCCAAAATATTCTAATACAGCAACTCTGGGATGAGGCACAGAATCTGTACATTCAGCATGCAAAGCAAGTGGCGCAGACTGGATTTTGAGATGGGCAAGTCATTCTTCGTACAGTATATGTAGTTTCCCCCCAGATTACAAGTCCTAATAGTTGTTTTCCATCTGAAAGGGTTTTTATTTAGGATTATGTCCCTTAGAACATTTAAACCTAATTTCTTTTGCCTTTTACATTAAATAATGTTATTTATAGTTCACATCTTTGTATTCCTTGGGCTTCTCTCACCACCTTATCTTGTGTGAACTGTCACTGCTGTCCTCCGTGTTCCTCCTCTCCTCGACAACTCCCACCCGTCCCCCCACCCCCAGCTGTGTGCTTTAGTTTGGTTGTTAGCTTGTTTTCACTTTTCCTCTTGGTCTTTTGTTTGCTTTCCGTATAGCCCATATATAAGTGAAACCATCTGGTTTCTGTCTTTTTCTTTCTGACTTATTTCCGCTAATATGATTCCTTCTAGGTCCACATATTAGCAGAAAATTAAATCTAATTTCCTAACCCTTCCTTTGGAGACCGTTATTCTGACATTCAGTTTTTTAGAGGCGAAAGCTGAGATGTGAAGAATTCAGCTGTGCTCTGTAAGGCTCGAAAAGAACATGGAATTATCTTTAGCTAGCCGGTAAGTTTGACTTTTCTACTGCTAAGGCTCTAGTGAGGTCCTGTCTAGGATGATAGTCCATGATGATGGAAATATCCTCTGCTGTTCACTAGAATAGTCAATCGCTGTATGCAGTTATCAAGCATTATAAACGTGGCCAGTGTGACAGAAGAACTGGCTTTCTAATTTTACTTAAACTTAAATTATGCAGGCACATGTGGCTAGTGGTTATTGTTTGGAGCCTCGTGGCTCTACATAGAAATTCTGGGGGGCTGCAATTTCTACGAGTCAACTTAGACTGTTTTGAAGGTAAAGGAAAGAATGGCAAATAAACTTGGAATCTGTTGGGGCTGAATATAATGCATCTGGAAAAGTTTCCTTTTTTGCCCACCAGACACTGGCCATTTGCCCGTTTTTTTGTCGTTGCTGGGCTACGCTACCATGCTCTCAACAACCTTATATAATAAAACAGATGCCTTTAGCTTCTCTCTGACTAAATTTAGTTTGTTTTCTCTTTTTACAGATGCTGATATTTTTGTAGTGAATTACCTTTAATATATACTTACACTAAAAACATACATCCTCACAGCTGCAAAAATTAAAATACATTCCTTCACAGTGTTGGTGACCTCTCTCTCTTAGCAGTGGATCTTGTTAATTCCATTTGTTAGTCATACTGCTTTTGATCACTTTCTCAGTTCTTCAAGTGAAATATTCATTGATAGTGAACTGTCTTAGTGAGGCAAGGTTACAAGAAGGGGAAAATGGATGCTGAACAATGATCTAAGAATAGGATAAAATTAAAAAAAGAAGAGGGGGGGAAAAGGTAGCATGGGTTTTAATTAACCTATAAAAATGTTACTGACTTTGATCCTGTCTTTTTTTTTCCTGGAAAGACTTCATAGTCATCATTCCTTTCTATTGTGAGTTTCTCAAGTCCAACCCTTGACAGTCCAGCCGGGCATGGAGGTGAAAGCCTGTAAGCAGCAGCCTAGGAAGCCGCAGCCAGTGCCAGGGATTGCGGTTCGAGTGCCACCAGGGGCACGTAGCGAGACCTAGTTCCAAAACAATAAAAAGCTGGGCATGGTGGTGCACGCCTATAATCCCAGCTACCTGGGAAGCTTGAGGCTGGGGATCGCTTGAGTCTATGGTACCCCGGGCAACGTGAGCCTGCGGTTCCACTGGCAAAAATAGTGAGACTTAGTCTCAAAAAAAAAAAAAAAAATCCAACCCTTAACAGTCCAACCTCAATAGTAGAATCAGCTGAGAACAACCGGAAACTATGGCCATCCATGCCTCACTCCTGGAAATTCTAATTTAATTCCTTTGGAGAGGGGACCCACAAAGAATCTTTGTGTAATTCGGCAACTGCCAGACTTTTGGAAGAGGAGAATTAGAAATTAATGACCAATGTGCTTATTTTGCAGATGAGGTTCAGGAGGTCAAGAGAATGGCAGTGACTGCCCCAAGGTCATGTAGTTCTTTGCCTGAGTTAAGGCCAGAGTCAAGGGTCTAGAACAGCATGTTGTCCCCACTCATGTTTCCAAGCCATGAGTCAAAGCTGCCTTTATCCTGACAAGTTTCCAACTGATCCTTCTCTCCCTATTCCTCTGGCTTTGACTGTGGTATCTATTTTGAATATTCTTAGGTTGTATGATGCGATTGTACTAACCAGCCAGTGTGAAGAGCTCACTGTAATTACATTTGGGCAGCTTATCTCCACCCTAGAATATCACAAATGAGGGGGTGTATATTTGGTTAGGGCAGTGGTTCTCAGCCCCAGTTGTGTATTAGGATCATCTGGGGAACTTTAAAAAAAAAAATACCGTACCAATGCTTGGGTCCCGTCTACATTAAATCTCTGTAGATACGCCCTCAGCATTGGGGTTTTTAAAAGTCTCCCAGGAGAATCTATAGTGCACCCAAGTTTGAGAACCTCTGGTAGATGTCAAGAAAAGTCTGAGATTATTAAATACTAGAAGGTTAGGGGGACATTAACTGGTATGCGGATTACAGCCCTCTTGCATTCTCCAGCTCATTTCATATGAATATGTCATGTTGCATTTATCAAAGCCTCACCATGTAGGCAGCTGCCATGGTTACCACTATGCAAGGTCATGATTAGAAATATGATTAGAAATACAGATAATCAATATTTTCTTCACAGCAGGAAGTGAGCTATGCTGAATTTAGAGTCAGAGACTTTTTCTCCAGTAGCTTTGCAAGGTCTGCTTTATGTTCAGATTTGTGCTAACAGTGTTGTTCAGGCTTAAGGACAGAACTTAAGAAATGAGTTCCAATTTTTCTTTTGAAAAGTCCTTTTCTATGAAAAATCCTTTAATGAGACCTTGATGTAAATGATGGTGCACAATAATCAGGAAGTAGATGTAAAGAAATAGAAGTGGGGAGTTAAAAAAGAATGGGAGAAAGAAGAAAAAAGCGAAAGGGAAGGAGGGAAAGAGAAAAAAAACAGATATGAGACTCAGAACTTACCAAGAACATGTGGTGTTGAACAACTTAGACACAGAGGCATTCAAGCCCACAACCACCCTTGGACTCCACACTATTATGTTTGCCATTGTTTAGTTAGGAGACTAATCCTCAGAAAAGTTAATTAATGAGGGGTAAAACTGATATTTTTGCCCTGATATGTTTATTTGTCAACCATGATTTTTTTAAATCATTTTAACTCCTTTTCTTTCTGATGGAGCTGTTGACATCTGAACTGGAGTAAGAATGATTTACTACAGGAATTTTTTTCACAAGTATTACATGTGTTAAGCTCAGAAAAAGCAAGAGGTATGTGACAGGTACCATTAGCTGTCCTGGTTCTTGGCTGGCCTCTTCCTGTAGACATGTCCTTTGACATATGACTCTGCAGCCACATAAGAGCTGAATTATTTTTCCTCATCTTTTTTCTCTGGCCATATGACTTACCTCGATGAATAAAATGAGGACTGGTGGACCAACCCTTAGGCCATAAAAGGCCTTCTGTATGGTTTCCATGGTTTTGAAGAGGCACACACTGACCTGATCAGTGGTCTGGGAGGAGGAGAAACATCTGGAGTCCATTCACGGATAAGCAATGTGAAGCAGTGACCCCAGACATTGTGACCTTAATCAAACTCCAGCTGACCTGCTGGCTTTCAGGCCGCTGAAATGGCCCAGTTAAGGTCAGCAACCCCCAGCCCAAGCACAGGTGTGAGATTTGTGGGTGAGCCCAGCTGGGGTCAGTAGAGGAGCAGATCAAATGCCCATTTCGTACATACTACGCTGAGAATTTATGCTTTTTCTTTATACGCAATAGGTCAGATGACAAGATGAAAGGACACCAATGTCATTGCGCTTTTGAATCGAGGAACACGTAAAGGACACCAGGGGCATTTTCCATGTGCAGGGACCAGCACCTCCAAACATGACTGTGAGAGGGGAGAGAGACCCTACTTACTTCTCCCAGTCACACAATTCTAAGCAGCTTTCAGCCACAGGGAGATTTCTTTTCTCCATCATGAGTGAACCAAAGTGCATTACCTACCAGCAAAGATAGGTCAGAGAGAGAAGCCAAAAAAAAAAAAAAAAAAAAAGACTTTTAGTGTCATACGGTTGATGTGTGGCTCCAGGAATGTGATTCTGAACTGTGTATTCTAAGACTGAAGGTGCAGAAATGATCAATGGGCTTTCCCCCCTTTGGGGGGTAAAAGGCAGCACATTTTGCTGAGTCTCTGCTCCCACTGACACCATTCTAAATAGGACTAGAGATCTAGAACAGCGGTGATTCTCAGGGGTGGGTAGTAGGGAGCCTAGGTGTGGCGGAAAAGAACACTGAAGACTATAATATGCAAGCCTACCCTGTCAGGGTTGCTGCTGGGGAAGTGATCTGTATATTTGTAGAGAAAAATCACCCACATACTCTGGCACTTTTACTATGAGTTTCTAATGGAGAAAGACTTCACAGAGAGGAGATTTAAACCCTTTTTGTCTATGAGCCATCTTTATTACCTGTTACCACTTGCCAAAGGCAATATAATCCCATGATAACCAAGTATTATTGGGACAAAATAAACAAGTCGTAGCAAACCTGTTGTCAGTATCAGCTACTTCTTTTTAAGTTTGTGGGAAAACTAAGTTTTCAGTCACGATTTTTAAAGTTCCTATACATCTTTTGAAGTTTAGGAATCCAGCTATCCAAATGATGAGAGAATGACTCATTCATATTTGAGCTTCAATACATACACATCTTAATGTCTAGTTATTGGAAAATTACACATCAAAAATACTGTTGATGCAAATATGTATCTCTGCTCACAATAAAGTGAACAAACACCCATTTCCAAGCTAAATTAATAATGATGAAGTTAAATTGACAGTATTTATAATTAAAATGCAAGGATTAGAGTAATTGAAACCACAATCAAAGGAAGACAACACTAATGATAAACTCACTGATTACAAATTGCCCTTTCTGGAATTTGGTGCCATTCCAACTGCATAGAACTTAGCATCATGTATAGCAGTTGGATTTATTAGTAGACTATGAGTGAAAAGCTTCCATGAACTCTATCAAGTATACTAGAAAGAAAAGTTGCATCTGGATCATTTCGTTGTAAGAGAACGCAGAGTATTAAAGAAGTCAACTTAAAGGTGCTCCGGTGGTCAAATTGTGGTTTTGGTGCAGGAACAAATGTAACTATAGCCAGTAGTGTTTCTGAGCATGAGAGCTATAATGAACAGAGGAAATACTAAGTATGATCCTAAGATTTTTCTGCTGCATTGCAGCAGTCATCTATCCGGAACATTTTAATACATTAGATAATGTTTTGTATACTATCATTAATGGCTTGGGACAAGGCATTCAATTCATGGCTACCAGAAGAGATGAAAAGACTACAGTCTTGAGAGCGGACACGTTTCGAGGTTCAGCAGAAAGATCATCACTACCGCTGCAATGAAGGGGGCCAGAACAAGTCCTCCTAACTGCTGACCCAATGACAGTTTTCAACTCTCGGTCTTAAACCTTCCTTTCACAGTAAGAGGCCTCCCATATACAATGCGGGCTTGTTGCTCTTAGCTTCATGTATCACATTCCAGAGATAAAAATGGATTTGTATTTACTTCCTAGTAGCCCTGTAGCAAATTTACCATGCAGATCAAAATGGGCACACTATCCCAGAATTTTGCTTGCCTTTGGAGAGCAACACATTCACAGTGAAATCACATAGCTTTGGACCCACTCCCAAAGTCACCAAACACACGCCCAGATCCTATAGCAAGCTCCTTTGGACACCCTGACCAGTCTCTGGCTGGAGGGCATTGATATCACAAATAACATTTGGTCTGGACCATTTCAAAACAAAACTCAAGGATTCTAGCTTTCATGTATAAACTACAAGTATCTTCTGTTGAGAGAGAAACGACTCCATAACCACTACACTAATTCAAGCTCAAAATCACGCTGATCATTACAATTACTATATTGAGTTTCCTGGATTTGATAATATAATCAGTACTTTCAATTCTTAGGTAAAAAGATTTTGCCATTTGGTTTATAGGTAAATGGCAAAGAAAGATGAACATCAAAATGATACACCTTTTTCTACTTAGTATTCATTAGCCAAGTGTACCCTTAGTAGTCTGGGTGCTAAAAGAGAAGAGGTTTTAATTGAAAAAAAAGTAAGTATACATTTCAAATGGTGCAGAATTTATCCATGGTTTGATATTTGCAGATAAAATGTATAACCAAATTTAAATATGCTACTACAAGGTCACAAAGAATGGGGGACATGCAGAAGTGTTCCTTTTGAGGAAAAAGAAATCTCTCAATAAATCAACCTTAATTAGAGGGTACAGAACTAATAACTCGGACCTAAAATGCAGAACTTCAGTTATTCAGATGGGATCTGCAAACAACTGGCTGCAAGGTGATTCTAGGAAACAGCTTTGATTAGGCAACCAATCAGAATCAAGCAAACATCTCAAGTTTAAGTTATCACTGTACTGTTAATTGTCTTAGTTGACAAGCTTCTTTCTTTGCTGAGCTTTCCTTTTTTTTTTTTTTTTTTTTTGAAAGATAACCTCTTCTGGCCAAGTTTTCTTAACAATAACAGTCTGCCTTACCCATGTGTGTGATCTTCAAATAGGAAGCACTGTGTGGCTCTCACTGTTGGTAGAAATGTCTTAAAAATATTTAAGTGTCACAAAATATAGCTAAAGTGGAAAAATGTGCTAGACAATAGCTACTGTTAATGTTGGCAACATTCAAATCTAGAATGAATGTACTGGTTATACCTTAGGTTTTATCCCTGCCTTCATCTGAATCTTTTGTCTAAATAACTGAAATGATTGTGACTTCGATTGCTTGAAGTAGCTCTTATATATTCATTTAAGCCCCACTGCAGTGACTTAAAATATGAAATGAACAGCACCCCAAATAAAGTTCAATATGAGGTTTTGCTGCCACTTTTATTTTCATTCAGAAACAAGTCAAGGCGATGGCACATATTCTGTGTACTCACAAAAAATGCTACATGACAAGGGAATCAGCCACACCAGAAATCAGCCTCCAGATCATGGAAAGTTTTCTCTAGGCAGGATTAGACAGATAGGAAGCACCATGGAGAATTAAAATATGTATGTATGTAGTAAGAGAATAAACTTAAAAAATCAGGTTTCCAAAATCCTTATACCTATGAGTTTCTTTAGCTCTCCGTGGAAAGGCTTTTTGTTTTGTTTTTCAAAAAATGTTGGGAATGCATGTGGTAAGAGTTGGAAAAGGGTTATACATTTTCATTTTTTCTTAGTAGGATTTTAAAGCCCTTTGTGCTGATTTCGACTGTTTTTAAAATCAAAGTAGAAATGAGTATCCAAACCACTCCCCCCATAAAATAACAAACAGAAAAACAAAACAAACAAACAGAACCCAACCTGTATCTTTGTAAGTAGGGAGGGATGAGATAATTATAGTTTTCTATTTTAACCTCTGTGCTTGACTTGAAAAGGCTAAAGTTAATCAATATTCTACCTAATTTCTGAGAACAAGATACAAGCTTTTGGCTCGAATCATCCCCTTGTGTATATCTTGCTATTTTTTAATTTTGTTCCATTAACATAGTAACTTCATACACACACGAGAAAAATTCCAAATAAATAACCTAATTATACCTTAAGTAATTTAGAAAACGGAGTAACACACTGAACCCAGAATTACAAGAATGTTATGATAAACATTAAAACAGGAATAAATGAAGTAAGAGATCAGGCAAGCAAGAGAAAAGATCAACAAAACTCACATTTGGTTGTTTAAAAGGATAAACACAATTGAAAACCGTTAACTAAGGAAAAAGAAGGGCCCAAAATGAAATGCTGATCAGAAGACAACACATTATAGCCAGTACCTTGGAAATACACAGGAAAATAGGAGGCTGCTATGAACTATATGTCAACAAACTGGAAAATCCAAAAGAAATGGAAGAATTCTTAGAAATAAACAATCTTCCAAACTAGATAAGAAAGAAAGAGATAATCTGAATAGACCCAGGACTAGCAAAATTGAATCAGCAATCAAAAAATCTCTCAATAAAGAAACTCAAGACCAGCTGTTTCATTAATACATTTTACCAAACACTCAAAGAATATTAACCCTTCCCAGTTAAACAAGGAGAAAGGAATGCTTCCGAATGCATTTTGCAAGGTCAGAATTACCTTGATCCCCAAACCAGAGGACACTACCAGCAAGGAAAATTACAGGCCAGTTCATCCCTGATGAATATAGAGGTAGACATTTCCAATAAAATGATAGCAAACCATTTTCAGTAGCATCATGAAAGCTCATTCAGGGATTTATCCCTGGCATGCCAGAATAGTTCAACATATACAAATGAATTAACGTGACCCAACACATTCACAGAATCAAAGAAAGCAACCATTTCAATACACATAAAAGCATGTCAGAGGTTCAACATCGACTCATGATAAAAACACTTAATAATGTATAGAAGGAACATACCTCAACATTGTAGAGAGCGTACATGCATGTTCACAGCTGACACCATATGTGGTGATGAAAGGTTGAAGCCTCTCCTCCAAGATCAGGTACGACAAGGGTGACCCTCACTATCTCCATTCAGTCCTGGAGCTCCTCACCAGAGTAGCTAGACAGTGAAAAAGAAATAGTTTCAGGTTGTTATTACCTTATATATGACTTACGAATGCATAGTTTAGTTTTCAAATATGTCTTATTATCACTGCCTTTTTATTGTTAATTTGAATGTACTTACATTAACTTTATTTTAGTGACTTACTTATGTAACTTATTTTCAGAGAGTTTAGCATGTTTGATATACGTTTGGTAGGAATTTCTTAAAACTCATTTGTCTTTAAATGATCAATGTATTTTAGAATTTATAATATAGTTTAAAATTTGGTCAAATATAGATCTAGAATCTATGCAGCATTATAATTTAGAATGGTTTTTAAATTTTTATCCAAATATTTTGCTTATTCAATTTTTAACCTTTAGATATCAGTTTCTGATAGTTATGTCAAATATCCCAATATAGTGATAAATTTAGTTTGCTTTTCCATTCAGAATTTCTATAGTAAAGTGCCTGTGTGTGCGTGTGAGTGCAGGTGCAGGGAATGTTTGGGAGATATTAATTCCATGCCATGATTGACTGAATTGATCTTTTTTTCCTCCCCAGGAAATACAGAAACGAAAACGTCACCAATTCCACAGAAATCGTCAATTTTATTATGTAAAAAGAGGTTTATAAATATTTGATTCTGGACCCTGGTCATTACGGTTGAAAAGTATCTTAACCGATTTTAGATTGCCAGTTACAGGCTAATTTCTCTGTGTTGAAGCATTGTTCCTTCCAAAGAACACAGGATTCAAACCTTGGTCATTTGACCTATTTTATATGGATATTCTAACAAAAATCTATTTCTTAGACTTACAAAATGATTATTTTTTTAAATTCAAACCACCTTAATGAAACTTTTAATTAGAAGGAATGTTTATAACTCATTGACATAAAGCAGCAAGAGAAGACTAGAGCAAGCTTATTTCAGAGATTTAGTTAAGCAGGTAGAGGCGAGTGTGAAGAAACCAGCAGGGTAAAATGCCTACCTATTTAAACCAGCCTTCTAGACCTACCTCTACTGTATTACAGCTTGAGAAGTGATCTTCTGAATGACCCTTGTAAAAATCCTAAATGATCTATGATTCTATTATATTTCCTATATTCAACCTACTATGGTTAGAAAATAAAATACTTCATTTTATTTCAAAAGACAATTGGACAGCAAGGATTAGAGTAAATGGGATTAGATTTAAATTTTAATTAGCAGGAAAATTAAGTAAATCCTCTGTTTTTGAGGTACTTTAGTTAAATGACATTTTACTGTCATAAATAAAATGGAGAATGAATTGTCACTGAGTAGGAATTTTTTCCCTGTGCTCTAATTCCAAGTTTTGAATAGTCCTATTTAATTTCTGTTCATATTTTTTTCAATGCCATGTCTAATAAATAACAGACATGATAACTGCATTCATTTAATCCTTTTACTAAGTCATTTGGTCCAAGAAATTCTGTGTGCTTAATGCTCTCCTAGGATAGAACTATACATACACATAAAAACTGTGTCCCACATCAAAACTTGAAGGTTTGTTCAAGTAGCACCCAGCTTCAGCATGTGTATATGTTACTTAGAACTTTATTTCTCAGAAGAAGCTTTTGCCTCTGAAGGGAAGAATCAAAGACTAATGACAAAAGAAGAAAACATACTGCAGACTCAACTGAAAAATTAAACAGTGTTCTTTTATGAGTTACCTTCAAAACGTGTTTCTCAAGGACTGGCTTTCCAGAGCTACAGATGGTCTTTGCCATTTAGCATCCTCATCTCTGTTAGAAGAAGCCAATTAATATCATATCCCTATACTTCTAATCAAGGCTGCTCTATTAGTGCTCTGTTGAATGAACTGTTGCTGATTAAATGAAAATTAGTCAGCGAAGCTAACGATTTTCTCTCTAGACCCTGTGGGCCCATAAAATGTTTGTCTGAATTAAGGACAGTTAATTATGGTGTATGATTTGCCAGAAGACTGAACTTAGTGAGTGTGAGGAGTCCAGGTTGTAGGTGGTTGATTTGATGCAGGCTGGCAGATCTCTTCAAGTTTGCTGTTTCCCTCTTAGCTCATGTCTCTTCTGGGCATGTACAGGAGCTCGTGTCTGGTAACTCAGCTTCCAAAAAATGCCCGCAGCGCATCACATACGAATGTGAGAATCTTGTTGCTGGTACTATGTTCTTTGGAAAGCAGCAGAATTCACGAGGGTAGGCAAAGGTCATTATAATTTTAATATGCTTTTAAGTTACTGAAATACACTGTAATCAATGTGGAGGTGATGTGTAGAGGTGTGTGGCACCGGGTGTGTGTTGCATCTGGGATGGTATGATGAACTGACCTTCTAGATTGTTGATCCTTGAGTTGGCAAGAAAATGAAATAGTTGATGTAGTTTTTTGAGTGACAGCAATAAGAAAACTCCATTTACTAAGATAAAACAGTGGCCCCTGGGGGTTACAAAGATTTGAAATATATATATATATTTATAAATAAATTCTATATAATAAAAAGTATATAAAAAAAGATAAAACAGTGGGTGGACAGTGAAATGCCAGAGGAAGAAAATGTGAAAATACTGAGATATTGAAATTCAGGTTGCCTCTTTCCTCAGAAAACTACAGTTTTCTACCTGGTATTGCTTCTGTAGTCATGGCATTTTGGTGTGTCAGTTATTAAATCTATGGAGTCGCATTTAAGATGGATTTGCCTTTTAATATAAGGTGTGGGGACTGGCTTATATAGCTCGCATCTATTTTTAGAGGTAATTAGCATATTCTAAAATGAAGAGGAAGTAGCATTTTCTCACGTGGACTACTCCTATGCTTGGTAAAACAGGCGGGAAATAATTAATGCAAGTCTAAAATCAATAGTCTTCTATTACTATTTACTAAATGTAGCCTTTTTAGAGTATTTCAAGGCCTTCTCCCTTCAGTTTAGATTTTATTTTAGCAATGTATACAAAGGGTCTGTCTACTTGATTTGAGCTGAGGAATTAATATTAAATAAAAATTCTCCATTTAAAAAATTGCTGGTAAGAGAAAAATTCAATCAACAAATGCTTGCCTAGGTGCATGTTTTTTTTTTTTTTTTTTTGAAAAGAGATCTTTAAAGTGAGGAATGCAAAAGCTCAGAATTACTGCAGGTGTGAGTGAACCACAAAAAAAAAATTCAAGAGTCCCTTAAATGTAATATCGTTAATGATATACCAGGATAATCACTGAGATCAAGTAATAGACAAGAGGCACTCAGGATTAAAAAAGAAATAGGAATTTGTTGAAATACATGCTTCAGGCTTCACGAGAGTACAATTTGTGAGGCATGGATGAATAGGTGAATTAACCAGGATTTCAATCAACCTAGCTTAGTTCAATTCCTGACATTGCCACCAACCACCTGTGTATTTCAGTTGAGTCACAGATCTTCACTGTCAGAAGCCAGCACTGGTCAAAATCTGCTGGGTCCGGTGTGGTCCATTGGGTTTACTAATAATCAGAGTGACAAAACATTTGACCATCATCACTATGTGACTGTTCTAGACTGTTGGTCCTTGAGTTTGCAAGAAAAAGAAAAAAGTTGATGTAATTTTTTGAGTCACAGCATAAGAAAATCCCCCCATTTACTAAGATAAAACAGTGGGTAGACAGTGAAATGTCAGGGGAATAAAATATGAAAATACTGACTGAGATATTAGAATTCAGGTTGCCTTTCCTTGGTCAGAAGGTAAAGTTTTTCACCTGGTATTGTTTCCATAGTCATGGCATGTTTGTGTGTCAGACAGTACATCTATTGAGCAGTGACCCCAACCCTCAAGTAACAATTTTAGTACCCATCCTTACTCTTGGTCAGCCAAGCTCCCCATAAATATCAAATCATTAGGTAACATTCATATCTCCAGACCTTCAAACAACTTTTTGGCAACAGTAATATGCTAGGAGCTGATCTTGTTACCGATCAATAATTTAGTTTTGGCTAGTAAAAGTTTGACCAATACGGTTGAAAATGTGAGCTGAAGAAGAAGAAAATGGTGTTTCATTTCATAGTCTTGCCCCTCCCATCCCCTTTATGCAGAGACACTGCATAAAGTGTTTCTTTGAGGGAGTTGCTTTGAGGTAACTCCATCCCTCTCTTCTTACTTAGTATGCGCCAGTGGTGGGAATGCTACCGTGACTACACCTGATTGGGCGGATGCCATATTGTCAAAATACTAGCAAGGATGTAAAACAATGGCACTTCAATTACAATAAATAAAATTCTCCAGAGAAAAGGTGGAGGACTATAGGAACAAGATTAGCAACACTATCATTGTAATGGTGATTTATTTATAATTATAATTGTTATACAATTCTAATTGGTCATGTATATGTGTTCTTCATTATACTACCTGACATAATGCTTGAAATTTTTCATATTCTTATTTTTAAAACAAAAAATAATGATTCAGAGAATGGCAACTACCAGGACCAAGAGTCTTCCAGAGCATATTGCAATCAAGTAAAAGTCTTTCAAAGAAACATCAGCTCTTTAGATTCATCCATATATTGAGTATTTAAAGCTAGCATTCGCACTACACTGAGCATTGGGTAGTTATAACAGAGACTATAGTCTACAGAGTCTAAAATAATAGTTATCTGGTCTTATATAGAAAAAATTTGCCAACTTCAGGCCTAGATAATTAATTACATAGTTACTCCCTGAAAAGTGACTAAAGAAGAAGCCACACAGAGGGCACTGTCCTCTGTTACTAGCATTTTGCTACCCCAGGAGCTGCTAGTTCAGGGGGAACAAAAAGAATGTTCTCGTGTTTAGGATAATGGAATGAGGGAGTGAGAACTGCAAGAGAATCTGAAGAAATAACCCAGCACATTCTAGAGTGGAACCGTATTTAATAGCACTATCTTCAACAAGCCAGCCAAGGAACAAGAGGGAAAGCTGTGTGACTCTGAAGTGGAGAAATGGACTAAACTTCTAGAAGTGTTTATGACATGCTGATGTGTGCCTATAATATAATACCTAGTTCACTAAAGCAAATTAAAACCTGAACTTGTTTAAGCCTAAAAAGTAATAGAGTCTCTTTTTGTTTTTTAGCAGAGGAAAAGCAAAAACCCAAAACAGGAAGCTTGTTTTATTACATGAATGAGTTCTGAGTCTCGGGTCGTGGGTTCAGCTTAAGTAGAACTTATTTTATGACCAGATTTAGCACAAATTACTACACCTCAATTATAAAAACAAACTTTTAATATCCCATACTTTGAGATTTATGGAGGTGACTTTCTTTTTCTTCAGAGATGATAAATGTGTGCTGACTGGCGCCACTGTTTAATTATAGATGACTAGCTGTGAGGAATGTGGAAATGATCTCAGTCTTGAAGCCTTAAGGCTATCTCCTGATGTGACCTGAAAAGTGTGCGTTTTATTTATGTGGTGACTTTACCTACTCACCCAGATTTCTAGTGCACTTTCAAAGTCCCAAGTGAAGGTGTCTGCAATTGCTTTATAAAGGGCTTGAAATAATATCCCCTTTCTTCCTGGTCTTGCTCCCAGGAGATTTTTGCTTAAAGCTGCATTAGGGAATAGTGCATAGGAGGTATCACCATAGAGGGGAACAGAACGGCTTCCAACTCAGGCGCTCTGTCAGGAAAGGTGCTCTGGAAGGTCACCGTGTGTTCCGAGAACTGCAAACGGCTCACCGTAACTGGATGGCTTAGTCACGTTGAGTCTGGACACTGACATGTCTACCGAGGTGGTTGGTAGTCAGATAACGAGGGAAACGGTGTTCCATGACAAGGAGAAGGAATTCTTGCGGTAACCTGGAGGGTCTTCATCCCTGAAGGGTCTTAGAAGAAGTGTATGATACAATCTAATTTGCAGTGCTGATAAATGGTGGACAGCAATTAGAGGGAAAGTGGTAAAGAGGTAAAGGGAGGTCTGAGGGTGGAGATTTTCATGGAAGGCTGGGGTATATCTGTGAGAGTAGGAAACTGAGTTGTTTGAAAAGGAAAATTAGGCAGAATAAAGATTAATGCCCATCTTCCTAGCACAGGCCTGAAATCTTGGCCCACCAAGCAGAATGTTCCTGTGACTTGAGTCAGACAGTAGAAAAAAAATAAGAAAATAGAGAAGGATAAAATACAAGAAACACTGGGGGTGATAACAGAGAAGAAAAAAGACAAAGCATACCTGTGAAGATAACAGTCAAAAACTTAGTCAGCAAGTGCTAGCAAGAAGGCTGAGACATGACTGTGTCTGTCTCTCTGTCTCTAGCTTAGACTCTAGTTCGTGATGACCAGCAGGGAGTAGTGGTGAGAAAGCAAACTAAAAGCAACCTCTATAGAGTATGTTAATAAGTGGTCACCCCAAAATTTAAGAGTTGTGACTGCAGGAACTGAGTGCTAGAGGGCTACATGGAGGGTTCTGACAATACTGCCCATAGCACCAACCCTGCCATGGGGGTGGTGTACCCACTGCACCTGTGCCTTGAGTTTGAGGGGGCAGAATCTTACTCCAACTCAGCTGAGTCATTTATTTCAATGAAGATTTACTACCTTTTGGGGTGACATGAGCTTTCTGACATGAGCTCAGAATACAGATATACTGGGATTTAGAAGACTCAATTCTCAAGGCTGTCTCAAGGTACATTGATGGTTTATCACATTAGTAAATGGAGATCCATGCTGTTGTAATCTTTTGAGCAAATGCCAGAATTGTAGAGACAGGTATGGAAACTCAACTGTAACATTCAAATATATTCAGTTCTATCAGCAAAAAGAAAATAGTCTATGCACCAAAAAATGTTGCCATTTCCTAAAACGAAACTATTAAGATTTGTGATTTTTACATAAGTAATTACTAGCTTTGCAAAAGGAAAAATGCACAGGGTGCCTGAAGTACAGACAAGAAGCACTCCCAGATCTGCTATTCTGGAATTGTGTGGAAGAAATTAACCCTAAAAAAGAGTTGAGAGAACAAAGATATGAAGAGTCATCTGTAAAATTGAAGAAACAAGACCATTTTCCTGGCACAAAGAAAGCATGAGCATCCTTTCATCGATATTCAGGAGGGCAAATTAGAAAGTTTTGTGTCTATATGAGTTAAATAGGCATTTGAAACAAGGCCATGGATGATAGCATCATTTCCTGACACAGTTTGAGAATCTGTACTTCTCTGCATAGGGTTCGAAACTTTAAAATTATGTCCTGGCATCTTGATTTCCAGTATTTTATATCAAGGCTTCCTTTTCATTTTTCCAATTTTTTATTACACACAATCTTAGGGGTCCCTGTGGAAACAGTCTTAGTGCTAAAATATGCACTCTCCTGTTACAAGTAATAAAATAAACCACAGAACTTTCCCTTTTCCTTACAATTCTGAGGGAAAATACTTAAGCAATCTAGACAGTACTTAAGAATTCCACTGTGCATACATGATATGAAATTAAACAATACTTGGGTAGAAATATGTTGTTGTGAGATCACTGTCAGGTTATAATTTTCCTGTTATTTCAAGTTGAACGAGACGTGCTGCTACCGTCTCTGGCTCTTCTCAAACTGGGCTCTATTTGGCTACATTAATATTTGTACAGTTATTTTTCCATTACTTAGGAGATACCACAAACACTCAGTAATAATTGCCCATGCTTTTTTTATGAGTACACATCTCCCTGACAGGTTTTATGAACTTACATATGTTCTAAGATACTTTTTATGATACATCAGTATTTGCTAAAGTGCAAGCTTTCAGTATAATTATTTACTGAATGTTCCTTTACTGGAGGCCCACTCATGTTGTTTATCTAGATGATTTATTAAAAATGACCCAGTTATGTAGGTAACTATGCGTGCATGCAGTACAGTTCCAAAAGTTTTTTTTTTTTTTCAAGTATCTTTTCATCACCCAAGGACTACCCTGATGCCTTCATCTCTAACACATGGGAGGGGAGGGATCTGGGATAGAGATCTTAATTCATGCCTTGTACACAACCTTCCATCATATATTTAGCCTGGGAACCTAATAACAGAACATATTGGGGAAAAAAACTGCTTGGCTCCATATTGAAAAAAAAAAATCCCTGCTGTTTTAACTCAATGATTAAGACATTGTTTTTTCTTAAAAATCTTAAAATATTTTGTTATATTTGTGTAATAGAATACTTTCCTACTTGAATTACAACCAAATTTCTGTTGCTTCATTATTTGAGTTTATTTGAAAAGCCAAGTCAATTATTACTTCTACTAAGTTTATTTTAATTCCCATAGAATATCATGTGTGTAAAAATATAGAGGATACAAATCACAATACAATACATTTTACCCCCCCCCCTTCATGGCACATCCTGCTTTAGTAATATCACCAAAGCAATAAAACACATGAGATTCTGTTCTGGTATCAAGTGAAACTTTAAAATGCATAGAGAAGTGAAGATAAAGAGACACTAATTTTAATGTGTACATTTTAAAATATAGTGTTCAAATATAGTTTTGTGTGTCTGCAGTATAGCCACTGAAGTAACAAATGCATATTGTAACAGAATATTTTGTCAGTACCTTTAACGGTATTATAATTTAACAAAACTCACTCAAAAATCATAAGACTTAGAATTCATGCTCAACTAGACAGACCACAAGATACTGAAAACAGAAATGGGTAGACCCTTTAACTTCTATTCAGAGGCCATGTCTATATAATATTGAATTAAAGCAAACAAACAATGAAAGCAGTAACGAAAATTAGTTATTAGCAATCACCTCTATGACAAGTTGGGTCCCTCAGGCAATTTTGATACAGTCCTTCCTTTGAAACCTAGGCATTCAAAGTGTCCCAATGTCTCAGAATGGGGATGAACAGAGGAGAAAAGTTTAAAGAAAGCATTGCTGTACGAGACTACAATTCATAATCATTCATAACCTGAACTCTATCAATCTAGAACTATAGCACTAATTTGCCTCAGTCTTCGTCCAGCCATTGTTGCCCTAAATGCTAATTTTAAATAATTTTACCTCTCTTTGGAGGGAGAGGTCAGCAAAGAACACACTGAATCACTATGTTGTGCTATGACTCTTCTTAGGAAGGACCCCAGGGATATCCTATGCTTATCAAACAGATCCTTTGTCATTGTATTTCACTTTGCAAACACACAAACTGCAATAATAAAACATGTTGCAAATTTCTTAACCTGATTTCATTCTTTTGGGTTATTTAAGTTGTTTCTATCTTATGACAAAGATTTGAAAGTTTAAAGACTGTATTCAAAATCCTAGCTCTTTATTAATGGCTTCTATTTTAGGATATTTGAAAGGGAAGCAACAGGGTGTTCTAGAGATTATGTCAAGGATGAGTAAAATCAAGTTGTGATTGAAGATCTTATATGGAAGTCTTTTAGGAATGTCCTTGAAAATTCAATTCTAATGACAGGAAAAAAGCAAAAACAAACAAATGGCATAATGTCAAATCAAAAAGTTTCTGTATAGTAATACAAACTACTGCAGAAAATGTAAAAGCAACCTATAGATTTGGAGAGGATATCTGCAACTCACAATACAACAAGGGGTTATTATCCAAAATATATGAAGAACTTAGACAGCAAGGGAAAAAAAAAACAACCAATCAAAAAATGGGTACCAGGTGTGACTAGATAATTCTCTAAAGACATACAGGTGGCCAACAGACACATGGAAAAAACATTCATCCTCACTCTTTGTTTGGGAAATGCAAACCAAACCACCATGAAATGCCATCTTAAAACCATTGGAATGACGTGTATCAAAATGACAAACAAGATGTGCTGGCAAGAGTCTGAAGAAAAAAGAAAGCCTCGTATACTGTTGGTGAAAATGTAAATTGAAAATTAAAACTAGAACTACTGTATGATCCAGCAAACCTTTGTCTAAGTAGCTATATTAACAATATGAAAATACAAATTAAAAAAGATATAAGCACTACTGAATTTGATGTTTATCATTCCTGTGGTATTTGAAACTTTTAAATCACACATATGAGTAAATAATATATTATTTGCATGGTTTATAATTTCATAATTATGGTCTTGTAGTAATATGTCTACCTATCTGTAACTTGTTTTCTTCCCACAAAAAATAAATTAAAAAAACATAAGCACCGTGTTTACTGAAGCATTATTTAAAATAGCCAAGCTATGGAAACACTCTAAGTGTCCTTCAGCAGAGGAATGTATGTAGATGTAGATGAAGATGTAGTAAAGATACAAAAAAGTTTACTACGCAGTTACTAAAAAAATATATCAAATTTTACTATTTGTGAGAACATGATGACCTTGAAGTGATTATGCTAAGCAAAATAAGAGAAAGACAAATGTCATATGATTTCACGCGTATGTAGGCTATAAAGAAGTTAAGCACAAAAAAAAACCCTCAAATTCTGACGATGGAACATAGTTAACAGAGGGGCAGGGAATGGTGGTCGACTGCATGGGGTGGACGGTAATGAGAACATTGGGGGTGGCTGTGGTGTGACCATATACTTGATGAAATGTGAGGCTGTACTATTAAAACATATACAGCAATGTAAACCAATGTGACCTCAAAATTTCTTTGTAGAAAAACATTTATGGGAGGAAAAAATCTTAAAACATTTTGCCATTGAGATTGATTACAAATACAAAACCATGGTGCATAGAACTACCCTTTTTGCTGCATTCTAACTCTGATTCTCCTATCTGTCGGACAAGGACCAAGAACACTGGTACAGGTCTAGAAAGTCTGATACTGGGAATAATTTAAAACTTCAAAGTCAATTACCACCTTAGCTATTTCACCTACCTAATGACTTCCCGTCTTTTCATGGAACTATGTAGTCACATTGCTAGGAAGAAGAAATTCTCCCTATATTTACAAATGAAGCAATTGTTGCTAGTAATTAACTAACATGAGTCAAATGTTAAAAAGTTTTTCTTCTGAAATCATGACTTCAATTAACATTTGGTTTCTAAATTAATCATTACTGACCTTAGCTTGCAGGATGTCTTAAGACATTTTCAAATATAGAGGGAAAAAAAAGACAATTTCACGCAGAGAAATCCAATAACTATGTTTCACAAGCCTTTTGGTTATTGCTTTTCTCCCTCATTGTGCATAAAGAGTGTTAGAATTTGTACTACTAATTATTTCACCACATCTCTGGATAAAAGTTCTACAATTGACCTTGAACATGAACATTCTCCAATATCAAAAGTAATAGTGACTCATTAATTTCACAGTTTGAAAAATCTATACTCTTCCATATATCATGCAACCTGGATTTTCCTGTGGAAAACTAAATTTCAGAATAGTCCTCAAAAATGAAATTATTATAAAGGTGCACAAATACAGGTAGTTCAAATCCTCTGCTATGCAAAATAATGGCTATTTGTCTTAGAACTTTTTCAGTGACATCACAACCTTTAATCATGTATATCATTAAGATCTCTAAGTGACAACAGTATATATTGTGGTGTCTTCATAAGACATTTAAATAATTTTCCACGAAAAAATGACATAAAATACATGAACTGTATTTAAAAAAAACCAACACTGTCACTATTTGCAGACATAATTTTATAGAAATAAAAAACTCTACCCCCCCCACCCCAAGTACAGGTAGTTCATATTGAAAATCAAAGTAAGGAGTTCCCACTGGGAAATATATTCACACTCTCTTCAGTATTCAGTGGAACTAATGTCTTTTTAAAGAAATCGTAACTCTGGGGAGACTCAGGATAGAAAATTGCCAAATCTTAGAATGTGGAGAAAAGCTTTTCTAACAGACAAAAAAGGGAAACTTGTCTCTGAGATGTCAAGCTAGGGAACTAAAGTATCATCTATGAACTACCAATTTGTGAGCTGAATAATGCTATCATCTACAATACCCTATCATTCAGCATCTTCTTGGCTAAAGTCTCTGTAGCTAAAGCATTTCTAGGAATAAGCTAGAACTCTCCAGTATCAGACAGATGCACAGAGAGTGTCGACAGGGTAGTCAAGTGGTTTACTTGAAACTCTGGTCCTCTATGTCAGATTTAACTTCTTGAATCTGTACTGTGAATTGTGTTTCATTCCATTTTGGTGGACTCCTGATTATGTTCATTTTGTTCCCTCCCAATATCAACTTGGATTCTGTCCTCTCTGTATTTATTGTATGTTAAAATTATCCTAGAACTTAAAAAACTATTGCATTAACTTAAAAGAAATAACATTAAAGTTGAAAAGTTCATCTAGTCCAATCATTTTTTTAAAGAGAAAATACAGAGGATGTGTCTTTCCCAAGGCTACAAAGCTAGGTAGAGATACTGTGGAAATTTTTAAAAGAATGCTTAAAATAAAAAAATTAAGAATATTAATCGCATCATTTTTTAAATTGAGGCAATATTAGCTTTCAACACTTCATATGACTTAGTATAGGTTCACACTTCTTGAGATGTATGCTATCACACTACACCTTCCACTAAGATACCCAAAATTTTAAACCACACTCCATTGGGATCTCCCCCCTGCCTTTGGCTCCCACCCTCACCCATCCCTTCTTGTAGTCTTAATTCTACAGTCAGATTTCTAGGATTTGTTTTCCTTTAGTCTTTTTCTTTTGTTACATTCCACACATGAGTGAAATCACTTGTCTTTCTCTTTTTTACATATTTTGCTTAGCATAGTACCCCCTAGTTCTCAGCTGCTATGGAAAATGGTGGATTCTCAAAACAATAAAAATTAATCTTTCATTTGATCCAATGATCCTGTTCCTATTTATCCAAAGAATGTAAACACACTCATTTGAAGGGATATGTGCATTCTAACATTCACTATAGCACTATTTACAATGACTAAATAATGGAGACAGTTGGAAATTTTTATAATAACATTTCCTATATTGCTGTCTCAATTCTATATTTGGACCTTGTCTTCTTGTTGGTGAATTTGAACTGGCATCCAGATGAATTAATCCTATTGAGCTATTTAAAGAGGGGAGTGATCCAACTCTCTGATCCAACTCTAAAATATATGAGTTATAAAGCACACATGCCTGAAAGGTAAATGGAAAGAAGCTAAGCATGTGCATGTGACTATATAAGAAACATCCCCATATGTCATTACCCGGGGATACACTATCAGACTGGATCAAGAAAAAAATTAATTTCAGGGAGAACCAACGTAAAGGGCCAGAGTGGTAGTGAGAAGAACATAAATTTTAAACCAAGAGGCTATACATCTTAGAGACAGGTCTCAACAATTAACAAAATCTACTAAAGGGGGGATTTATGAACAGCTTAAAATATGATCAAACTTCTCTGTAAAAATACCACTGAAAAAAGTACCTAAATATTATTTTTTTAAGATGAAAGAATACTTTTTTCTAATGTGTTGATATAGAGAACTTACTGGATACCCCCCAAATTTACTGAAGATGAGAATGCTGCATCTTCTTGTTGACTGAACAAAACATGAAAATGTAGTGGATATAAATGTCAAATTATAATGTTGCGCACCTGAAACATACATGCCACAAACCAATGCTACTTCAATATACTTCCTTAAAATATGAAAAAGAACATATTTGATCTACGTTAGGCATAGAACTGACATGTCCATATGACAGACAAGTGGATTGGGCTATGAGGCAAACTCAACTTATCTCAGCTTATATCAGTCAAGCTTCAGCAGAATGAGAAATCAATTCCTACTGCAGACCAGTGAGTTTGTGGTTGTTGGCAGCACCAGCTGAATGATGTAGTATTTACCTCACATGTTATTCAACTTTTTGCTTGTAAATATGTATGTATATCTTCCCTTCCCAACCAGTTTGGAAGATGCTGGGGTGGGGAGAGGATTAATAAAGGTGTTTTATTTAAACTTCTTGGTACCCCCCAAATGTGCACTCTTGTCTCTACCCAATATATTCTCCATCAGAAGTCAATGCTTTCCTAAGTCTTCACTGCAGCCCTGGCGATTCTCAGCCACAACTGTTCCATTTGAATAGTAATCTCAGAATATGCTGTAGAAGCACAGAGGTGAAACATCTTAACAGGATAATGAGCAGGCAGAGAATGCTTCACTGGGGGCACTGCTGGCATTTTAGGACACCTTTCCACCCATGGCAGAACTTCCACACATAACTGAAAAGGCCAAATAGCTCAAGGCAAAAAGAGTGGATTTTAGTCGCCCAAGGCCAAAAATGTCTTTGTGGAGAGAGCTGATTTCCCACTGGGTTTCTCCCTGAATCTGGTATTTAGAGTTACCCTGCAGCAAAGGGCTGATATATTTACTATTACTGTTGAAACAGGACACAGCAAGCAGGGAAGGCAGCAAGGTGACCTCTAAAGACCTGTGCTAGACCAGCCATCCCCACATATTTGCAGTAAGAAACATAGGCTGGGAATTTGTCCTCCCTGAGGTAGAAGATCAAGGACCCATGATGGAAGTGAAGGATACTAAGGGTGTGGAAGGGAGAAAGAGGAACAAGGGAGCGAGTGAAGAGAGACATTTGTGTCCAGGTGAGCTCTGTAGGTCACAGCAGGTCAGGGGTCCTAACTCAGAGCTGGAGAGTGGGAGTGCTGACTGGCCCAACACACCAGCTCCTTGCCTGAAACACAGAGTTCTTTCTGCACCCTCTCCCCTCAAAGTGGAACTGAAGTTTCTATTTCCAGATGACTTCAAAGCCGGGGCAAAAATTCAGTGGGAAACAATCTATAATTACTTCCTTCAGCAGATAATCTAATTTTTGCCATTTCCATTGTATGCCAACCCCAAATCCAGGTAATAATGCCTGCCCATGTTCATATGGCATCTGTGTCACATGCTGCATTAGGGAAAAATCAGCGAGGTTGCTTCTTTATTCGTCTGAGTGAGAAATGGTTAAACATTACCAAGTAACACCACTTCTATGATGGGTTGACAGCCATTTAAAGCATTAAAGATCATTAAAAAATGTATTAAGGGAGAGGGTAAAGAAATCACAGCAACTCCCAAATTGTATCTATCAGTGGCAGCAGTGAGTGCTTAGCCAGTCTATTGAAAGGATTTAATTACATCTCTTCCTTACCTCGAATGTCTGAATCAGTCTGACAGACTGCTTAAAGCAATGGCTGTCCAAAGAACAAACTCTTCCTGAGGCTGGAAGTGAGTCCTTGTAACAGTAAAACTTATTAATAGCAAATTAATGATTGTCAAACCTAGGGCTCAACAATGACAAAGATCCATATTCTTTCTGTGTGACATTTTTAGATTTCAATGTTCGCCTGTTTTGTTCCTTAATACCCTGTCATGTAAAATCCGGGTCTGTCTTTATGGGTATATCCCTTGTTAAGATCTCTGCTTAAAGAGGGAAGAGAGACTAAGAAGGTAAATAATCTGTTTTGCTTTGCTTTGGGCCATTTTCTTAAGGCATCCAATGCTAGCAAGATACTTTTCTTTATCAGAAGAGTTAAACAAACTATCACAGCTTCTCTCTGGCTTGAGAGAAATTTAGATTAAATCCCAAGAAATTGACATTATAGAAAGATACAGTTTTAATTAAAAACCTAAAACCTCTGTTATTTGATAATTCAGTTCTTGGTTTTTCATAGTCATTTCTGCAGGAGCTGTTAAGGGTACAAATGGTCCGGACAGTTTTGCAGGCTACCAAACATATTTGCCTGTTAACAGATTACTGCAAAGTTTGTATAAAATGGTGGCGAACATTGGTTCTTTTTCTGGAATCCTATTATTCTAGGATTTCATTCATCTAGAAATGTGAACTCTTCTCCTTTTCATTCTTCAGGGTGGGGGGGGGGGCGCACAGGGAACCAGAGAGTACTGAGAAGAGAAGCAGCACAGCTTCTTTCCATTCATTTTTTTTTTTGAGTCCAAGACAGAAAGGAAGTCTAGAGCAAGGTTCTGGCTAGGCTGGAAATCAATGGAAAATGTTGCTTTACAACAAATCAAGTGGCACAGATTTGCTTTGCATTTGGGAGTAAATCTATAGTCTCTAAAAGTGTTCCAAAAGCCAGTTAAAGCAATCACAGCAAAAGGCTTCTCGGAACCCCCTGGAGAGACATACACTCACAAATGAGTGGGAATGATCATCTTAAACCATCAAACCTATGTTTCAATACACATGTCAGTTATCCTGATTCTTGCCATTAACATCTTTAGAATTAGTTCACAGATGATAATCTCCACAGAAGTAACTTTTGAGTGGGAAAGCCAGAGAAGATACGTAACTTGATATATTTTTTTCATTTGTAGCTGAACAGAAGTAAACTGGGAGCATAAGCACCATGTAGGAAGTACAACTATATTCATGGAAGTATATGTCCAGCATTAATAATTCAGAGAAACTGCAACTGAATGGGACTCTGCTATATAGACTGAGGCACAGACTGAGTTTTACTGGCCCAGGGAAATACAACTTGGCAGAAAAGAGCTTGCACCCCTGCGGCCTGATGAGGCTCAGGTGAGGGCTCCAGCTAGCACCCGACTACTTCCAGTTACTAAGGTAATGCACCTGGGAGACAGGATGGGGCCGCAAACTTTCCAACTGAATGGGCCTCTGCTATTCAGGCTAGGGATGAACTGATTTTTACTGGCCCAGGGAAATACAACTTGGCAGAAAAGAGCCTGCACCCCCAGCAGCCCACTGTCACAGACTAGAGAACCAAGGACACTCACTACCCAAGAGCATCAAGACACCCCAGTCAAGAAGGTTTACACAACAAGCCCTAGATGCTTGGAGGCACTAAAAATTATTTAAGATCATCAATCTAAAAGAGGAGAAACAACATAAAAAGAAGACAGAAAATACAATAGAAACCACATCTACTCATCAAATCCACTCTCTGAAAAGGAACTTGTCCCCCCAAATAGCCAACGAAAACAAGATATAATCACCACAGCAAAAAAAAGCAAAAAGGCAGAATTAACCGGAACTAGATAAGCTTCAACATGCCATCTAATACTAGAGCAGTGATTACTCAATACATAGAGCAAATCCAAAAGGAAAACACAGGAAGGAGAAAGAATACAAATACTCAAGCAAACCCTAAGAAAAATAACTCACTACCAATGGATAAACAATCTGCAGAAACCAACACGGATGACATGGAAGAAATGTTTTATATGTCAGACTAAGAATTCAGAATCAACGTGATCAAAGCACTCAAAGAGGTCAATGAAGGGGCAGGGGGGGAAGGGGGAAAGCAATAGGTTAGAAGCTTTCAATGAACTAAAAGAGGTAGCAGAAAAATATAGAAAAGAATGCAACAAAATGAGCAATATCATTGACAAACAGAAAAATGAAATTGAAACCCTAAATAAGAAACTGCAGGAGATAGTGTATAAGAGAAGCAATAGAAGAGCTCAAAAATGCAGGGGAAAGCAAGGAAAGCAGATTAGAAGAAAGAGAAGAATGAACCAGCACACTAGAGGATAAGGAAGTAGAGAGGATGAAGACAGAGAAAAAAACCAAGAAGACAAAAGAAAAAATCAGAGATCTGTCAGATACACTAAATAAAACAAATATAAGAGTAATTGGAATCCCAGAAGGAGAAGACAAAGACATAGGATCTAAAAGGCTTTTCAGTGAAATAATGGAGAATTTCCCAAATCTGAAGAAAGAAATGAAAATAGACATACCGGAGGCAAAAAGGACACCAAACTACTTTAATGAAAGAAGAAACACAGCAAGCCACATCATAGTAAAACTTTCAAGAGCCAAAAATAAAGAAAAAATTATGAGAATAATCAGAGGAAACAGATTACTTACAAAGGAAAACCCATTGGATTTCTCAGAAGAGACACTCCAGCAAGGAGAAAATGGGTCCACATCTTCAAAACACTTCATGACAAAAAGTGCCAACCAAGAATATTCTACTCATCAAAACTGTCCTTCCTTTATGAAGGAAAAATTAGAACCTTCTCAGACAAATAAAGCCTCCAGAAATTTTCTACCCCCAAACCCCCACTCCAAGAACTCCTGCAAGAAGCCCTAAGACCTAAACCCACAGAAAATAAAAAAGAACGAATAATAAAAAGAAATGAAAGAAGAAACTAAAACAGAACCCAAAATGACCACCAGGAACCCAGAGTTAGAACCTCAAACATCAATAATTACTCTAAATGTTAAAGGGTTAAACTCATCAATGAAAAGACACATAGTTGCAAACTGGATCAAAAGACAGAACCCAACATTCTGCTGCCTCCAAGAAACACATCTGATCCCAAAAGACAAGCATAGATTGAAGGTAAAAGGATAGAGAACAATTCTACAGGCAAACCCCCTCCCCCCAAAAAAAAGGCAGGGGTAGCCATTCTTATAGCAGACAAAGCAGATTTCAGAATTAAAAAAATAACAAAGGATAAAGAAGGTCACTTGCAAAGTTCACAAAGGAAAGAGAGAAAATTCAAATAAACAGAATCACAAATGAAAGAGGAGAAATTACAAGAGACACAAAAGAATTCCAAAGGATAATCAGAGACTACTAAGAACAACTGTATGGAAATAAATACTACGACCTGGATGAGATGAACAGACTCTTAGAAAGATACAACTACCAAAAATTGAACAAAGAGGATAGATATATAGAGTACTTAAATAAACTAATCACAAGCAGCGAAATTAAAGCAGTCATCAAAACTCTATCTAAAAACAAGAGCTGAGGACCTGATGGTTTTACAAATGAATTCTGCCAGATATTCAAAGATGAAACTACACCTGCACTACTAAAGCTTTTCCAAAAAATTGAGAAAGAAGGAAAACTGCCAAACACATTCTATGAAGCAAACATCACACTCATACCAAAGCCAAATAAGGCCAGCACCGAGAAAGAAAAGTATAGACCAATTTCTCTAATGAACACGGATGCAAAAATTTTAAACAAAATCCTGGCAAATTGAAACCAATGATGCATAAAAAGCATTATTCACCACGACCAAGTGGGATTTATCCCAGGGGCACAAGGATGGTACAACATCTGGAAATTAATTAACATAATACACCACATCAACAAAGAGAAAAGCAAAAACCACATGAACATATCAATAGATGCAGAGAAAGCATTTGACAAAGTCCAGCGTCCATTCATGATAAAAGCCTTTGAAAAATTGGGGATTAAAGGCACTTACCTCAACATGACAAAAGCCATCTATGACAAACCTATGGCAAACATCATCCTAAATGGGGAAAAACTAAAATCATTCCAATTAAGATCTGGAACCAGGCAAGAATGGCCACTCTCCCCACTACTCTTTAACATTGTACTGGAAGTTCTAGCTAGGGCGATAAGGCAAGAGGTAGACATAAAAGAGATACAAATAGGCAAAGAGGAACTGAAGCTATCATTATATGCAGATGACATGATTCTCTACATAGATGACCCCAAAAAATCCACAGGAAGATTGCTTGAAATAATAAACCAGTTCAGTAAGGTAGCTGGATACAAGATCAACACGCAGAAGTCGGAGGGTTTCCTATATACAAAAAGTCAAAAAGAAGAAGAAGAAATTTGAAAAACCATCCCATTTACCATTGCACCAAAAAAACTAAATACCTAGGAATAAACCTAACAAAACTCATGAAAGAACTATACAAAGAAAACTTTAAAACGCTGCTAAAAGAGATAGAACCAGACATAAGGAAATGGAAGGACATGCCCTGCTCATGGATTGGAAGAATCAACATCATCAAAATGGCCATCCTATCAAAGGCAATCTACAGATTCAATGCAATCCCTATAAAGGTCCCAATGACATTATTTAAAGAGATAGAACAAAAATTACTGAAGTTCGTATGGAATAACAAAAGACCTCGAATATCAAAAAGCCTCCTGACCAAAAAAAAGAGAACGGAGGTATTAAAATTCCAAACTTCAAACTATACTACAAAGCCATAATAATTAAAACAGCTTGGTACTGGTACAAAAACAGACAATCAGACCAATGGAACAGAATTGAGTGCCCGGAAATAAATCCACACATACATAGTCAACTTATCTTTGACAAAGGAGTGAACAGCTTAACATTGGACAAACAAAGCCCCTTCAATAAGTGGTGCTGGGAAAACTGGACTAAGACACACACAAAAAATGGACCAAGACAACTCCCTCATACCATGTACAAAAATCAATTGAAAATGAATAAAAAACTTAGATGTCAGACCTGAAACCATAACATACATAGAGGAAAACATTGGCAAAACCCTCCATGAATTACAATTCAGAAGTCCCTTTCTGGACACATCTACAGATGGCCAAAAAATGAAGGAAAATATAAACAGATGGAACTACATCAAACTAAAAAGCTTTTGTACAGCAAAAGAGACAACAGAGAAAACAAAAAGTAGCCCAACCGAATGGGAAAAAGTTTTTGCCCTTCACAAGAGTGATAAGGGTTTAAGGACAAAGATCCACAAGGAAATCACACAACTGAAAACAAGCAAAACAAGAAGCCCAATAAAAAAATGGGGAGAACTAAAAGGACACTTCTCCAAAGAGGAAATACAAATGGCCAACAGGCACATGAAAAATTGCTCAACCTCACTAGTAATTAGGGAAACGCAAATAAAAACCACAATGAGATACCACCTTACACCAGTAAGAATGGCCCACAGCCAAAGAACGGGCAACAAGTGCTGGCGTGGATGTGGAGAGAAAGCAGCACTCCTACACTGCTGGTGGGAATGTAAACTGATCCAGCCACTATGGAAAGCTTTGTGGAGGACCCTCAAATTAATGAAAAGGGAACTACTGTTTGACCCAGCAATTGCTCTCTTGGAAATCTACCCAAAAGAGACCTCAATGTGTGTACAAAGGGACACCTGTGCTCGGATGTTTACTGCAGCACTATTTATAATTGCAAGGACATGGAAGCAACAAAATGTCCCAAAACAGATGACTGGATGAAAAAGATGTGGTAAATATACACAATGGAATATTGCTCATCAATTAAAAATGACAAATTCGATGATTTTTATGGTAACATGGATGTACTTAGAAGAAATGATGTTAGCAGAAATAAGTCAAAAAGAAAAAGACAGAAACCAAATGGTTTCACTAATATTTGGGATATAGCAAAAAAACAAAAGCCACTAGGAAAAGTCAAAACAAGCTAACCACCAAACCGAAGCAGACAACTTGGTGCGGGGTGGGGAGGGGGAGAATGATGAGGAGGGTAGTGGGGGAATCCCTGAGATTACAAAGATGTGAAATATATATATAAAATAAATTTTAAAAAGAGTATACCGTTCAAAAATAATAATTCAGAGAAACTGACAACAATGATGAGTTTGAGAGGCTGGAAAAAAATCTTTGAAAGTATAAAAGCTAAAGTGCTGAAAACATCCTTGTCCATTTTTTAAAAAATGCATAAATCAGCAGGTTCAAATCATCATTTTGAGGTCCAAATTCTATTGCCTCCATTTTTCTGCCTACTTCCAAACAGCAGTCCTGAATATAAAACTAAAATAGGCCTCAAATATTAGAAATTGAAGGAAAAATACTGTAGCAGTTTATTTCAAAAACTAAGGCAATAAATAGCCCCTAAAATATTAGCCATTTGCTTTTATATGACAATACCCCTGTCAACAAAGAATAAGGACAACTGATTTCTTCCAGTTAAATGGCATGGTGTTTTACAGCAAGATATGATGCTACCCAGAAATAAGGGAGACGGGAAGGACCACAATGACTAAAATATGTAGAAAGGAATGTTGTTACCTTTCAACAGTAGGAGAGTGGTGAGGTAAATTCCAAGTTGATTCCCAAGTCATAACTTATTTGACTCAGAAGTATATCACAGGTTGTTTGTAGTTTTGTATTTCCTGCTCAGTGATACTTCCTTCAGGCCCATATTATGGGGGACAACTCAATTACAAAGGGCAAAACTTGAGGCTGGCAATGGACAGAAACCAACAACTCAAAAAGCAGGGAATGATCAATAGGAATTAAATATCTGCTGTCACTGCCCTCAGTGGAGATAATCCAAAATACATTTATAAATCAACACATACTATATATATTCTAGTATGAGCCAATTAAATAAGCAACCCCATCCCAATCTGAAGGAACATGGCTTTCTGTGACTAAAAAGTCTAGGAAATATTTTCTTCATAATAATGGTTGGGGAACACAGTCATAGAATAAATGATGGGTCACATCTTAGAAAAATCCAGAGTTAAATTACAGTGCTTGGGGGGTGGTGGTGGGAAAGAGGCACCTTAAACTTAATAAAAGAAATGTCCTTGGCAAGAATCCTTTCTCAATCACTTTTAAAGTACAATAGGTCCATTTCACACACCTCCTCAAACAATGGGGTGTCTAGGCTTACATTTAAATTTATTTTACTCCTTTTTCATGTCTGCATGAAAGACACACAACTCTTGTCATCCCTAGAAAGGCCTCCATTTCCAAAAGCTCTAACCCCTAAACCTTTATTCTCTTCTGTCTTTTCCCAGCCCAGCCTCCTGCACTGTGGTATCAGTTTTGGCCAGATACTTTCTGTCATCCTTTTCTCCATGTTATGTTGATGGCATGCCACCTTGCAAGGATCGCTGCTGATCTGATGCCCTGGTAAAATGCCATCAGTCATAATTTCAGCTTTTAGCTCTTAAAATAGAACAAAAATTATCAAATTTAGTGGCCAATTGTGTTGGGGGTGGGGTTGAATTCTTACACGACACTGGACAGTGATTATTTTAAGGTCTTTCGTCACTCAAACATTCTTCTCCGCAAGCATTTACAATCAACTACAAGCAGGAATACTTCATGTTCAAATAGAGTCACTAAAAATATCCTGACAAGAACTCTAAAAAAAAAATGGAGATTTCTGGTAACTTTAAGTTCCTAATACTGAGCTAGACAAGAATTTGTAAGATGAATGGAAATCTGATTGATTCATAAGACTGCTACCCCAAGATGAAGCAAAACAAGAATTGATTATAGAAGATCAATGAAGATGATTATAACTCTTATGACTTCATTGAAATCACTGCTGTTTCTTTAATATTTTTTCCAAGCTTAAACTACCCCCTTTCTACCTTTGTGTTAGAACTTACAGCAATTAGGTCTAACATACTTTTGTAAACAAAATTTGAAAATTATTTTTTCCCCAGTCTGATCCCTCCATACTTGGAAATTCTTATTTTCACAATAACATCTTGTAATACAGTAGGACAAACTCTTATCTTAACTTTTTAGCCTAAAGAGGCTGTAAACGTCTAAGCTAAAAGCCCTCATTATCAGATAATGTTAAAGAGCCAACATTGACTTTATGATATCATTAACATCCCTTACATACAACCAAAGTTTGAAGTGAAATGTCATATTTGAGAGAATGCATAGAATCAGTAGTCTTGCTATATTTAAGTAAAGCATGAAATCATACCCATTAACTAGTTATTTTACAAACAAATTAGTTTCACTGTAAATATATTTGATAAAAATGAGATGACTAAAAACTTTTAGTGAAAAAATAAATCTTTTTAAATCCTTTTGTCTTTATTTTTAATTGCGGTACTATTGGGACACCCCCATCAAATATTACTACCATAGTTCACATGAACATACACCATTGTGCTCCCTTCCCTCTCTGTTTTAGCACCACTCCCTCTCTCCCCACCTGTTGCTTCAGTTCATTAGTCAGCTATTAAGGGTTGGTTTCTAAGCTTGTCTTTATTAGTTACTTCACATTCCACATATTAGTGACCCCATCCATTATTTATCTCTCAGCAGAAATTTTAAATGTATTCATGATTAGATTCGACTTGTTAAAATGTCTTTGAGATTTTATCGACTTGCAAACAGCAGAGAAATCACAACAATAGACTATGTAAGGACAGCCGTCATTATTTGCTGCTGTACAAGCCACCTGAGAAAATTTACAGAACATCTATTGACATCATCAAAGGGCGTCAAACTACAATCCAGGGAAAGCCAACAAACTGAAACTGCCAGCCTCAGTCTAGCATCTAAAGATGGTAATGGTCTCAAAATGGCTGCTATTAACACTCAGAAAGTGAACAGAAAATTTGCTTAAACTACTAACCTTCATTTTTCTTTGATTTCCATATAAACTCTCACAAAATGACCTGATTGCTCACATCATAGAGAGGCCTCATTGAGGTGGACTTTTACCTGCAATACTGCCTCCTGCAACAAAACACCCTCATGCCCTCATGTCTAAGTGAACATGGACATCTGACTGCTAACACCTTCTGCTGCATCTATGTAAATAAGAACAAAAAATAAAATCTGAAATGTAATTAGACTATCCCCCAAATTGTAGATTGATTTAAAAAGGTAAAATCTGAGTCTCATTAGATCTTGTTTGATTTAATTGGTTAAAATGTTCGCTCCTAGGAATCTCTGCTCTGGGGAATTTTCCAGTACATGCTATTATTTACCTTAGTCATCATAATAGCCTTTCTAATGCTGGACATTCCTGCAGGTTTTAAATGCCTGTCAGCAGCCAGTCACATGTCAAATGAGACTCGTTGGTACCAAACAACTGAATGAAATCAACAATAAGCACACAAATGATGAAGACACTCTCGTCTGACAACTTAACCAAAGGAAATATGAATATATGATTCATCTGTTTGAGTACCTCAACAATGATAACTTAGAATAACGCTCTGTAGGCTGATCATATTCTCAGCCAGCTGAGACAATAACCAGGAAGGGGAAACTCAAAAGCAAATGAACACCACCCTTGGAAATTCCTTGAGAAGACAAAACCAGTTGAGCTTAATTTAGATTAAAGGCGAGATTAACTTCACCTGGTTCATTTCTTGCTTAGGCCTCTGGAAATGATGCACTAAACATAGAGGGCTTTCCAAACATGGATACGACCTAATTCACACGTTCAGCAATTCTAATATTATTTCAATGCTGTGCAAGATAAACCCTCAGCATCTCATCACTCTGGAAGTTGCCTTATACCAATACACCCCTGAACCTCACTCCGCATTTAGGTTCAAGTGCTCCCAGTTTGCAGACCGTTTTTAGGTGCTTACACAATGAACTTGTAGTAAGCACTATTTTGGTAAATCACTCACTTTATTTCTGAACTTTAAATAACCTTTCCTCATGGCTATGGGGGGGGGTGTCTCAGGGATTCATCAATCACTAGTTTGTCTCCCCTCTCCATCCAAACCCTGGGGCTTTAAGATCACAGGCCCGTTTGCAAGCGGCCGCCGTGTAGCTCCTTTTACTCACCTTTACCATGGCCCTGGTCCACCTGGGGGCCTGGCGGGCACCAGGTCGGAACCTTGTGCAGTTCTAGCGGCTGAGCAAGCGGCCCTCGACTGCCTTTTGGCTGTGGAAGTGCCAGACTAGCTTTTGCTGTGGCTCAGGGGCCCATCTGCTCAGCTCCCAGCCTGCCCTGATGGAATTTATTGCTCCACAGCTGGGCCCTCATGACGGAAGCTTTGGCCCCTCTGGGTTACCATGGTCGCCTCCAGGTGCACGCTGAGCATGCATTCAGCACACAGGGCTGGAGTCCCCAGCGCCTGCAGGCCGCTAGGCTCCCCATGGGGGACTCATACCCTGCAGTGCCAGGATGCTCTGTGCACCCATCTGGTTGTGACTTTGCCTTCGATGTCCTTTGGGGAACCTTCTGGGCCCCGAGCCTGGCCCTGGCTAGAGAAGTACATCTCCTTCAGTTCACCATTTCGCCCTATCCCCAGCCCCTGGGGGAAACTTCCAGATGCCAGTCTGAAGAACTGTGGTTCATTTGTTCTTCAAGTCACTGGATTCCAATTAGTGATATAACCTAGAGTGATTGGTGCCAACTTGCCAACTGAGTGCCGACACTCCCAGGGCCCATGTGGTCACTGGTGACCACCTCCTGGCTTTCCTGAGATCCTTTGTGTCTAAGCTGCCTTTCAGGCTGGGAAATCATGGCTCCTGCTGCCACCATAGTTTCCTCTAGGGCTGCCCTGGTGGGCCCTTCGGAGCACCCACACATGCCAGCTAAGCTCCCGGGGCCCTCCAAGCCACCAGCCTGCTCGTTCACTGGACTCTGGCCAGCGTGCCTCCAGCACACGATGTCCGGCGTTCCTTTGGTCTCTGGACTTGGTTTGGGGGATACTTAGGCCGCAGACCTGGCTCTTCTTGGCCACCATGGATTGCTGATCCCTCATCTAACCTCCCCTGTGCTAGGCCGCCCGAGCATTAGAGAAATCTGGGAGATTGCAGGCCTAGCCTCCTGCTGGGGAAGCCAGAGCATTTCAGTCACTGATTCCCTGTAATGGGGAGAAAGAGGAAGGTGGGAATCTAAGGGTTAGGGTGGTATCTGGTTACTAGTCTGAGCTCCTGGGATTCTTTGGGCCACAAGCTTGCCCTATGTGTGGGGGAACTGCGTTCCTTTCACCCAGCCATAACCTTGCCTTGGTCCCCTGGGGAACTCTTTTGGCCATCGGCCTGCACACATGCTGCTTTTCTAGTTGTCAATCCACCTATCAGCCTCCTCCTCCACCCCTCCCCATCACTGGGAACTGAGATTACCCTGGGCTACCTCCCCTCCAGTGCACAGATGCCCTGAATGTGCATCTGGCCACTAGCCTGCATTCCTCCCCCCTCTGGATTTTCTGGGGTGCTCTGAATCACAAGCCTCTTGCATGATACAGAGCTGTAGTTCATTCTGCCCATAGTTGTGTTCTCACACCGGGACCTTCAGGGAAACCTCTGTGCGGTCTGTGGGTTCTGGTGTGCTTCCCACCCTCCCGGAAGCACTGTAGGTCACCTTCCCTGCATGGTGCTGCTGCTTGGGGGGCCTATCTGATCACGGGCTTATGTGTTCCCTGTGATTTTTTGGAATACTTAGGGATACAGACAGCCTGGCTCCTTTGGTTTACATTATTTCCTGGTAATGGCATCCTGGGGGCACCCTCTGAACACCTTCCCTATACTTGACCAAATGTTCTTGTGGGGTTCAGGCCACCTTGTTTATTGGGCCATCTTCATTTGATGTGGTGTCCCTTTGGGATTTTTTTTACCTGCTTTGTGCCATGTACTATGGTTCCCTGTTCCTTTTGGCTATCAGGATTCCCTCTTGCTGGGGGGGTGGAGAACACTTTCAAGTCATCTTTCCTGTAGCAAAGCAGTGTTCTGGGGGTAATGTATACTTTGACAATTCCTCTAAAAGTTAAGCATAGAGTTACCCTATGATTCAGCAATTCTACTCCTAGATATATTATATCCAAAAGAACTGAAAATATATCCACACAAAAACTTGCACACAAATATGCATGGCAACTCCAGGCAAAAGCGCAAATGGCCCAGATGAACACAAGCAACGACTGGGTAAACAAAATGTGTGATATGTCCATTCAATGGATGTTGTTCAGACATCAAAGGGAGTGAAATACAGGTATGTGCTACAGCACTGATGGACTCAGAAACTTTATGCTAAGTGGCAGAACCCAGAGGTAGATCACATACTGTATGATTTCTTTTGTGAAAAATTCCAGAATAGGCCAATCTATACAGACAGAAAGTGGAATTATGATTGCTAGGGGATGAAGGGAGAGGGCAGTTTGGAGGTATAAGATTTCTTTAAGAAGTGCTGGAGATATTCTGGAATTGGATAATGTGGCAAATACTATGAATCTCCTAAAGCTCTTCTTCGCTTGTACAGTTTAAAATGGTTAAAGTGATGAGTTTTAGTTTTAGGGGATTTTTATCCTAAAAAATAAAAATGCATATTGATTCCAGGCATCTTGGTTTAAAGAGCTTTCTACATGATTTGAACGGAGCTATTTCATGGCCCAGTATTTGAGAATCAGTGTGAAAAACCAATATCCTCAAATAATAGCTTCAACCCTATTTTCTAAAAACAAAAGTTGCTACTTACTAAGGGCAAACAAGCCACCTTTTCCAAAGGTGTGGGTGAACCATAAGGGATTTCACAAGATCGTGCTGGAATTCCTTAAGAAGATTTTATAGGATTTTATAGAATTGGACTCCACACGGAGTTGGGGATCCCCATGGAACAGAGCGTAGTCCATGCATGGTGTGGTCCCCCTGTTCACTGGTCAAGTCCCATGGCTGAGTGCTCCCTGTGTGGAACAAAAATCAATGCCCCATTGGCGTTTCTTGGCTGATGAGAAGCTAAATGAAACACTAATGGAATAGAGCAAGAAAAATCCAAAAGTGAAAAAAAAATAAACCAAACCACCAGGGTTCACAAACACCTGGGCAAATCCTCTTCCCCAACTCTGGACTCGGTCTGTGGACAGTGGGTCATAAGGAAGTGCTCATTCTGAGATGACTTCAAAGTTACAGCTGAATCAGATAATGATATCATGAAACTGAAGTTCCCATGGTTTATATCAACAAAAGTGATCTTATCCCTGCAACTGCAGTTACCAAAGACATCCTTGGACTATCGATATAAGCAAATAAGCACAAGTCCTGGCTATACCTAATATACTGGGTTCAAGTGACAGCGTTTTTCCATCATTTTATTTTATTTAATAGGACAAATAATTGTTCTCCACTGGTTTCATTTGCCATCATGCTATGTTTCAGGTCTCCTTCTGTTGCTCTTTAGTACCCAATTATTATTATGCAAGTTTTCTGTGAATTTATTCAGCTCTTTATAGAATATCTAGTGTGTTCTTGGCCCTGGGATTGTGGGGAGAAAAACAAAACAATAAGAAACCACAAGTCCAGTTTCCAAACAAACAAAACAAAACAAAAAAACACTATCACATAATTAGGAAAGCATGGAACGTGGTGGGGAATTAAGAGATGGGATTATAGCTTTTCACTATCAAAGAAATTTCTCAGTCATGTTGTTTTTTTTAACCCTCCTACCCAGATTATATGACAGGTGAATCTGGGTATTACAGGGAGTTACTATTATAAAAAATGAGTTTGTTTTTTGGGGGGCTGTAGGAGTAGAAACTTATTTTAATGATTTTACCTAATCTCCCATTTTTAAGTCAGATCTTACATAAGCCTATATGCCTGTAGTAAGAAAACTGGGATAAAAAATATCTTGTTCTTTTCCGTTAATAAGGCCATCATCTTTCCTTTATGGATTTTCTCTTCCAAGAACAGTTGTGGGAAATACCTAAAACCAATAATGCACATTAACTAACACCTTAAAGATGATATTAACACAGAGAATGCAGTAATACAAGACTAACCCACCAAAATTGAGCAGGACTTATCTCAGGAATGCAGGAATGATAAAATGTTAGGATATGCATTAATATAATTCTGTCAACAATACAATAGCAATAGAAAGGCATTTGCTAAAACTGAACATTTAAATGTATTTTTAAAAAGGAATGGAAAGCTTTCCCATTAGTATACAGAATTAATAGTCCTTATCATAAACCTGTCATCATAATAGTCAATAGAAGATCTCTAGAGGAAGTCTCTGGAAACTCAGGGAAGAGCAATAACAAATATCTGTGTTCACTGTTTTATGCAGTAGCATTTTGGAAATTTTTATTAATGTATTAAGTCATATAAAAGAGTAAAAGAAAATAACACAAAACTATTTTGAGATGATGATTGTAATCCTAGAACTTCAAGTCATTCAACTAAAAATAATAATCCCCAGTATTAATGATAGGTTAATCAAGGTAACAGTAAATGATAAATATTCATTAGTCTATAGTCCTCTGTACCTTTATAATAAATAGACATAAAACTTAATTTTCAAAAGATCTGTTCATTGTTCTCCAGCAGTAAAGAAACAAAAGGGAATATAAATAGTTGGGACAACATCAAACTAAAAAGCTTTTGCACAGTGAGAGAAAATGCCACTAGAATAAAAGGACATCCTACTGAAGAGAAGAAAATATTTATACATGCAACATCTAACAAGAGGCTGATATTCAAGATCTACAAAGAACTCATAGAACTCAACAAAAAGGAATCAACCCATTCCAAAAAAATGGGCAGAAGTGCTAAATAAACACTATTCCAAAGAAGACATACAGACGGCCAACAGGCACATGAGAAAAAGCTCATCATCACCTATCCTCAGGGAAATGCAAATCATAACCACAATGAAATGTCATCTCACATCCATGAGAATTGCCCATATCAAGACAAACAAACAAATAAAACAAACAAACAAACAAACAGAAACAATACATGTAGGCAAGGATGTGTGGCAAAATGAACCCTTGTACACTGTTGGTTGTATAGTAGACTGGCACAGTACCTATGGAAAACAGTATGGAGAGTTCTCAAAATATTAAAAATAGAGCTACCATGTGATCCTGCAGTTGCCTTCATAGGAATCTAGCTAAAGGATGTGAAAACATTAATTCAAAAGGGACAAATGGACTTTTGTGTTCATTGCAGCACAATATGTAACCACCAAGCTATGGAAACAATGCAGAGGAGTGGATCAGGAGTGCATCGGTGCATATAATACTGATCAGCTATAATCACAAATATGAAATCTTGAGTTCTGTGAAACATGGATGGAAATGGAGGGGATTATGCTCAGCAAAATAAACCAGAAGGAAAAAGACAAATACTGGATTGGTATTGCTTACATGTGGAATACAGGGGGAAAAAAAAATCAAAAGGGTCAGATAAAACCAAACCAATAACATACCCTAGGAATCTATCTGCAGAATTGGAGTTACCAGAGAGGAAGTGAAAGGGGGAGAGCAAAGTGGGGAGTAGGGACAATAGACTAGGGTCGAGGACTAAGGGTGTTTTGGTGGTGAAAAGGGTGTGATCCTATACCTTGAAATATGTACTTGCTATAAACTGATGTCATCAATTAAAAACAATAAAAACAATCAAATAAAACGATCTGTTCAATAGACAAATAATGCTCTCCAAGGTTGAAGGAAAATTGTGGTTGACTGATTTCATGAAGCTTTCTGTTTTGGAGGTTCATTCACATTGCAGCATGTTTCAGTTTATTCTTGAGACTAAATAATAATCCACTTATGAATATAGCACATGTTGATAAGTTGAAAAGAGGATGTGAATGGGAAAATGTAGCGTAGTATCAGATGGACAGCCTGACTGCTTTTCTTTCCAAGTTATGATTTAGATAATCTGAAATCAGTTTTTAAATGACTTTTTCTTAGAGTTTGACAATTTTATTCTAGAGTTCAACTATAGGAACAAATTGCTAACATTTAAAAATATACATTTGGAAATATGAATCTTCACAAAGGGGTGCAGGGCTCCAAAAATGGTAACTCATGGGTAAATATAGAAAGGTTTTAAATGTAAATCACAATTTAAATTTGTATTTTCATCTTTCCAAAGACTGTTTTTTTATAGAATTGTCATATAAATGAGCAGCTCCATTTCTAGGTAGGTACTGAAAAGAACTGAAAGCAGAAATTTAGTCCCATATTTGTGCACCAATGCTCATAGCAGCATTATACATAGTGGTGAAATGGCAGAGCAACCCTAACGTCCACCATCAGATGAATGGATAAATGACAGGCAGCATATACATACAACGGATTTTCATTGAGTCTTAAAAATAAAGTGGCACATGCTGCAACATGGGTGAACTTCCAAAGAGGAAGCTACATGAAATATGTCAGCCACAGAAAGGGAGAATGAGAACTACTGTGTAGATTCTGTTTACACACGGTGTCTCAGGTAGTCAAATTAATAGACACAGAAAGTAGCATAGTGGTTACCAGGAGTTACCAAGAGTGAGGAGCTATTGTTTAATGGGTACAGAGTTTCAGTTTAGGATGATGAGTTTCTGGAGATAGAGGGAGTGAAATGAATGGACTGAAAACCACTGAACACTTCATAATAGCTATGGTGGTAAACTTGATGTTATTATGTTCATCTAATCACAGTAAAAGATAACCAGTTGTTTTAAAAATAATGATGTATTATAGAAATAAACATGCACTCATACAAAGACCTGGAGAAATGTAAGTATACTATCATAAGATTTTTATACCATGCATGAGTATAATGAGGTTATATACAGTTGCATGTGAGTGATGTACAGTTGAAAGTAAACAGATATGTTTAAGTTCTATAGTATAAACTCTAAAGCAATCATTAAATAAGAAAATAATTAGGCAGTGATAATCGCACAAAGAAGTTAAAATAAAGAATTAAATTAATCCAAAAGACTCAGCAGAAAAATGGGAAAAAAAGAAGAAAAATTTGGATAAATAGAAAACAAGATGACAGACTTCCACCGAATGATGTCAACATTAAACATAAAACTTCTAATTGTCCAATAAAAAGGCATTTGGGGGAAATATTTGCCACAAAAGCTCCTGAAGGTGAACATCTCTAATTTATGAGAAACCCCCCAAAATGAATCAATTCTAAGATCAACAAATGGGAAGAAAAGCATATGAACAGATGATTCACAAAGAGAAAAATTAACAAGCAGTAACATTTTAAAACATTTTTAATAATTAAAAATGTAATACTTAATTGGCAAAGGCTTCAAAACAAATGTGGGTGAAGTGTTGGTTAAATCCGATACCTTTTCATATTATTGCTGCAATTTATATTAGTATAAACTTTATAGAATATTAACAGCTTTAGTTTGTAAGAACTATAGTAATTTTCCTTCTGGGACTTTAGCCTAAGGAAATAATCCAAATTCTGGAACAGTCTCATTCATTAAGATATTGTTCAAAGAACAATGAAAATTAAAAACATTCCAAATGCTAAAATAGGAGATTTGCTAATTAAATTAGGATATAACTGCTTAATGGAATATTTTGCAGACATTAAACAGAATATAGACATTATAGTAATATGAAAAAGGCATATAATGCTAGAGTTAAAAGCAGAATTTTATGCACTTTAGGGTAAATAATATAAACTCTTGTAGCAAATGAAAGGTTAAGTATAAAATTGATGACAGTGGGATGGTGGATGATTTGTTTCCTATTTTTATTGTTTTCATTTTAGTTTTGTATTTAAATAGCTAATGACAAACTTTACAGTAGGTAAGATATAAATGTTAACAGTCTTTGAAAAATATTTATGGGTAGTAGCAATATAAATATGAGGGCCCTTGTTATGCACAGTGAGCATTTTGGGTTCATTTCTTGGAACTTGTTTTCTTCTGGGGTACTCCTATCTCACATCTTAGTATTTTCAGTCCTCCGACAATACTAATCCAGTTAAGCTGAGTTCTGGCTGATTCTGTCTATTTGGACACAACAAAATGCCAAACCAACCAGTTTATACAACTGATTAATTCAATGACAAAAAGCCAAATTGCTAATTATGCAATGTATTGCCTTAAAGAAGACTATAAGGATCTTGGTTCTTTAAGGAATCTTGCAAAATTTAGTTAAACCATGGGGTGAGATAGGCACTGATGAGGACGTGGCTGCTCCTAAAAGGCTGAAAATGAACTCTAGACCTTCGAATGTCCTCCTTCATTGCTAACTGTACTGATTACTAATCCTATTGGAACTTGGGAGGGTTCAGATGCAAAAATTATAGGCTCTTTGGTTAACATACTCTTCATTAACCCTCAAAATGGCATCTTTGTCCAAACTTACTGAAATATGCATCTGTTCTACTGTAATGCCATATCCCATAATCTTATTTTATCTTTTCATAGCACTTATTACTATCTGAAATTATTTCATTAAATTTGTCACTCCTTTATCCATCTTTACTCAAATGTTCTTATCTCTTCTATTGCTGAAATATCCCGGGGGTCAAGGATATTTCATGGTACATAAAAGGTGTTCAATTCATATTTTGACATCATCAGTGTTAAGAAAACAGTCATGAGTGGGTTGAACCCTATCTTCCAGGGTGATATGAGATAAGAGAAGCCTCAACCAAGAGCAGTGTTTGCTACAAAGGAGGGACCTCAGTAGAATAAAACAATTCCAATCCTCATTTTGGAACGCTGTTGGCCCCAACATAATCCACAAGATGGTCTTGGGCAGAATGGGAAATCTATCCTATTTTGTGATCAAGGCATAGGGTAATGAGGTATAAGGCACACTGGTCACAGTTTTTAGGTACAGTTTTTGGAAGCTCTCAAGAACTACTAGTTCTTAGAGGTAGGTAAAGATTGACATCTCTCCTAAAACTTGGTAATAAAAGAAGTTCACAGACCATATCCTGCTCTATAGATAAACATTTATTAATAGGCAGGTAAGAAGAGTCATATAATTCCAAACTAACTATCCACTATAAAGAGGTGATCAAGAATATTCCAGAACAATAACTGGCTTCTGGGTTCTAGGTTAAATATATGCAAAAACTACCCTCTCATTCCAGATTTCCTAAAAAACAAGTAGTGTCTTTACAGTAGTTGAGCCAATTACTACATCCTGAATATCAACAAGTACACCTTAAAGAGCCCATGTCTAACCTCTCTTAGCCATTATAGTGAGGTATAAATTTCACCAATGAAAATTCATTTCTACCATTGACTATTTAACTACAAAAATTTATGTGTTCGTGGGAGATAAAAATAGTGGAGATATTTGTAGTAGCCACCCCTGGAATGGGCTTTCTTAAACAAAATGTTACCTCACCATTTCTGGGATAAGGGTTCCTGGTTAGGCTCACCTATTGCCCCCAAGGGTATGCTGAAACTGACACATCTATATCATGTAGTCCATGCTGAAATATTCTAAAGAAAATTGCAGACATCATAAATGGTTTGTCTGTGTATAACCAAGAAGGTTTTAGCCAGTGAACCAGAGGTTTAATGAGAAGGTCTACTGACATTGAAAGATTTGAGATCACAACATCCAAGCAGGGATTCAAGGCAGGCAATAATTTCATGTCTGGGCAAAAAGCCAAGCCAGTAACTGAGCAATCTATAGAGGAACACTAATTTGAGTGGGTTCTACCTAGGAAAGGGAAAAAGAGACAGAGATGTGATTAAATCAGGAAGAACACAGATAAGTAGGACTTCCCCCCTGAGGCACAAAATCGTCACTCTGATCTTGGTACTGGAGAGTCTGAAGAGCCCTAGAAGTCAACAATCACATTAAATGATGATTTAATGATAAGTACCACTGCCTTATAGGGAAATGAAGAGAAATGATGGAGACCAGATTCCTTGACCTTATATGCATACATAAAGGAATGCATTCTTATTTGGAGGCCAGGTTACCTGTCACATTTCATTGTAACTCTTTGTAATCTCGTATGCTTCACTTTATGGAGTAAAACCTTTTGACATGTGTCCACAAGCTGCCAAAGGACTTCATTCCATTAGAAATGGTAAGAACTTTTGTGTACGTGTGTGTGTGTGTGTCTGTGTTGGAAGAGATTTATGAGGATTTAGTTGAGTGAAGCAAGACCTATGGGTAGAGTAGGGGTAGTTATTAGAAATCCATCAACATGGAATTGGGGGGAGGAGGCAAAGCACACATTGCTTTGGGTATGAGCTAGGAGCCAGCCCTGCCATTTACCTATTGATAAAATCAAACAGAATTTAATTATAAGGGGCAAAACTGCCACAAAAGGCTAACATCTATTGTTGGAAGCATATAGTAGGACTGTATATACAAGAACTTCATCTTAACAAAGAGTCCACATCCCCAAATTGTATCATCCAAGTCAACCCATAAACATAGATTCAAGTACAAGTCGTTTGAGTAGGGTGTGACACAGTAGAGGGTGGGAAAGTAAAGCAAGGAATGGAATCCATACCATAAATCCAAGTGTACTGTTACTACTGTGGGCAACTAAAGCTTAATTTCACTGTAAGTCCCACTGGGGGACTCCCACCTGGAATAGGACACAAGCTCAGAGTTACCTCACCCAAGGGACAAGAGTACTAAAATATTTATACACCAACTTCTGTCAGTTATTGGACAAAGGCTGTCCTTGAAGGGGGGTGTGACTGTTTCCTGGCAGAATAGAAATGGCGTATGGCAGAAGAGAAATGCTGAGGAACCACAATGAGGTTTCACCTCACCCCTGTGAGAACGGCCCATATGAAAAAGACTGGAAACAACAAATGTTGGTGAAGATGTAGAGAAAAAGGAATCCTTATTCACTGTTGGTGGGACCTTGGTTGTGTCTTTAGTGTGACCTCTGTAGACAAGAGTATGGAGACTCCTTAAAAATCGAAAATGGAAATAGCAAACGATCTAGTAATACTACCTCTAGGTATTTACCTACAGGATATGAAAATGCTCATACAAAAAGATTTATGCTCCCCTCTTCTCAGAGCAGCATTAGCCACAATAACCAAGTCATGAAACCCATGTGCAATGCCCAGTGGGAAACAACTAGATAAAAAAAATCTATGGAACATATACTCGGTGGAATACTACTCTGTCATTAAAAAGATGAAATAGTGCCTTTTGGGACACAGTTGATGGATGGATCTTGGAGTGATTATGCTGAGTAAAATATGTCAGAAAGTGAAAGACAATTACTGGATAGTTTTACTCATTTGTAGAATATAAATAACCATTAAAAAAACCAAACTGATAAAACATTTCAAAAATAATCCCTCGACTCTGTGAATATTTTACTGGTTACTGAAGAAAATGGAAGGAGGGAATAGGAGGAAGAGAGAGAGGAAGGGAGGGAATTGAGTCCTAGCATGGGAGCTTCGGTGGGGAGCACATGCACAAATGAAGGGTGAAGTTGTACTCCCCAAATTATACTGCTCTCTATACAAAACAACAGACAATAAAATGAAGAAAATAAAATAAATGGGAGACATACAATCTGGGATGATAACTGAGCTTTGACTCCCTGATTTGTAAATCTAAGACCCCAAATAAACATCATTATTCCGTTTTTCTTTTTTTTTCCCCCATGGGAAGTGCTGAGGAGTTTAAGACCAAAGAAAGGCCAAGGGCAAGGAGCAGCAGATGCTGGCAACTGGCAGGGCATTGAAATGGTCAAGTCTGAGTAGGACTGGGTGTGGTGTTGGTGGGGATCTGTAGACTTGGAAAGTAACAAGGGCAATTAACTACGTAATAGGGTGTCTGAAGTCAGATGAAGGGGGCATTTGGCTTTTGTGCATCCTCTTTCCTTGTCTCAGCTTTACTAACAATTACCATGGTTGGCCTGCTCTGTGGTAAAGAGAAAAGAGAAGTAGAAAGTCCACGTTTTCTACTGCAAAATGATCTTTACAGTTGCTAGAGCCTGAGCTATATATCCTGGGCTGTTACCAAGAGCGAACCTCAAGGCTGGACCCAAAGACTGCAGGGCTATTTGTCTTCATTACCAGAGGGGGTAGAGTGTGGGTGGGATGAATGGAAGGTGGGATACCAGGCGCCCAGAGAGCTCCTTCTCACCTGTCAGTGGAGGGAGCTTTCTGCTCAGCTCCAAGCTCACTGCTCTCCCTCCTCTTGGATGACTCAGGAAAATGGATCTTTTCAAAGGCATTAAAGGGGCCTGCGGAAGGAAAAATGATTTTAAAAGCATGATGAAATTCAAAACAAAACAGAACTCCTGGCATCTGTGCCCTGAAACATTACCCAACTCTTATGACAAGTGCATCAAGCCCAGCCTTTCCTTTGGGAGCGCTGGAGGTTCTGGCATTCTTCCCTTTTCGAAACTAGACAGAATCATCTCTCTGGCCAGGTCAGTGAATAATAAAGTTTATGCTTCTATTACTGACATTGATTTCACCCTAGCTATAAAACGTTGTGAGAAAGAACCAAATTTCTGAGCGAATCCACAAAGACTCAAATTTCAGAAGACCCAGGTTTTATATTCCCTTGAATGATATTTTATTATTCTTTCTTAAACTGTTTTTTGCTGGGTAAGTGTATGAAACCTAGAGCATACCCTAAAACTGCAATTATAAGAGGCTAGCCCATGCTAAATGTATATAAGCTTCTTGCTAGTCCACTAAAGGTTTAATCAGAGTTGAAGAGACAAAATTAACTCCTTATAATCTGATAACTAGATCTGGAAGTTGATTTTTGCCTTTTTTTGTCTTCAAGATGATCTAGAAAGCTTCAAAAACACCGTGACTCACAAAGGAGATTATCTTGTGAATGTATCTGTTTCTTTTCTTTCCAGTCAAGATTCATAATGGGAAGAGCAGCTTATCCAGAAATGGCAATAAAAATTCACAAATATATAGAGGGCATGTTCTCACGAAGTCATTGAAAATATTTTTATAGTGATCACTGAAAGTCTTTAAGATCTAGAGGTCAGAATTGACCTGCTATTATTTCTTAAACTAAAGGTAGTACCTGGTATGTTTTTAACAGACTGTTAATGAGAAGCCTTGCCATTTTGAGCAGTAAAAATCACCGATGACTCACTGGAGATTAGGTAGGCTTCATTTATCTTTATTTACATTATGCTGAAGTGGGAAAATGATAGATATATTTTATCTAAAATGGCCTTTGATAACATTCAACTAAGTATCTAGCTGTATCTTGCATTCTATCTGGTGGGGAAATTGTTTTATTCTTGCTGAAGCCTTTATTTGGTATGCTTTTGAGTCAATGTACATATGTATTCGTCTCAATTGAGAAGGTGGCACAGTCTGGCTTTGGGCAAGTCACTTGTGACTGAGAGGAGATTTGCTTACCTATAAAATGGTGGCTTCTCAGAGGCCCTTCTCTCCAGTGCAGTCAACGTTCTCTCTGTATTGTATGTGTGGTCACCTGTCTCCTGATGGATGAGCTAGTTAAGGTGGGAGGAAGGTGGATGGAAGGAAGAAGATTCTGAAAAAGAGGATCAAAGAATAAAGTAGAAATGAGGAATATTTTATTTCTTCTGGAGTTTTGTTAGCTCTCATCTGATTTAAAGTAAAAAAAAGTGGGGCTGGTCTATTATTTCATTGACAACTAAAAAGTCTGTACAGACATTATCTCTCAGGCTCATAAAGGAAATGGAGAGAAAAATGTCTCTATTGCTATCCTACTTCCTTCAGTGGCTGAAACATTTCTGTCAGATTCCAGACAAGCATATGAATGGGAGGTTGACATAAAGATGTATTTGAAGTGGGGCGCCAGCAACTTTGCCACAGGGACTAGACCTGCAAGGACAGGCATCTGCTTTCTCTTATTTTCTCAAAAAAGCAGAGTGCTGGGCACTGAAGACAAATCACCAGCGCCCTGCCTCAGCACGGTGATGATTCAGCTGATTGGGCCAACATTCATTTCTTTTCACAGACTGGGAGGATACTTTTGGTTTTAGTACCCCTGATTAATTTTTTTAATTAACTCTATGCCAGAAGGTTCTATGCAAAGACCCTTCCATGAGTTGCATAGAAGTCACAGCTTTTTTAACATAGATTTTTTTTTTATATATATCCAGGTAACATTTTGGCAGATATAAAGCTAGAGATGGTTTTGGAAAAATTTCATAAATGAAACTGGACACAGTTGAAAGCTGCTTGCTATTTCAACAACAGAGTCAACTACTATCATATTTTCAGAACCCCCAGAGAAATGTAACCTTAAACATCACGTCCTTAATGAAGAGCAAGTTATCCAATATTAAAAAGCAATAGTTGAAAATAGCACCCCACTAAGGTTGGAAAGCTGTCAGCCTTGATTCGTTTTCATTTGAAATGTTTTTCTTTCAGCACACTAGCTCTATAATATGCAAACAGCCTCCTCATTAATATTCACTCAATCCCACGCCTCTGATGTAGCCAGATGCTAGCAGAACAGTGTCTCTGTAGATCTTCAAACTCTGGGTATAGAAAACTACCCATAATGAGTCCACATATACTGCAGATAAAATGCAAACCCAACGCACATAGCCATAGCATTTATAGGAAACTTCATTAAATTACCCTCAGAAAGAAAGGCAAAAGGAAACACGTCTCTACATTGATGGAAATCAGATTAAATTTAAAAAAAAGTCTGAGACTCTAAGAGTGGGGATGGATGGGAATCCCACTTTCTAAATGTCTATACATTGGAGACAGGGTTGATAGTCTTATTAGTCTGTCCTTTGTGTACTTAAAACATCCCAAGTCTCTAGTGCTAAAAGATTTATACATCATTTTATATTTATAACTCATTTCTATTCATTACTCTTCAGGGTGGCTGAGAGAAGGTTGTTTGGGTAGTGCTTCAGGTTTCAGAGGACAACAGCTACTGAGAGATTATATGATGGGATGGAAGCTTGCAAGTGGCAGAAATAGGATTATAGCTGAGTTTTTATTGTCTCTTAAAATGTGTGACCAGAAGTGAAAGTTTTGGAAATGCAGAGATTTTGCTCCAATTAGATACATTCCCTCAAACTGTGATTGCTAGCACCTCACCCACTCCTGCTGTATCTGAGTTCTGCACTTGCCCTCAGAGGTCTCCCTGAGGCGAAATGAAGAGAGTGGTTAGAAGGAAGATGGTTGCTATTTATCAGTCTTTTCTTTCCATGTGATCATTCCCTGAAATAAAATGTAACCGTAGTTTTCTCCCACTCTCTAGTAAAGAGGAGACAAGGGATGCTACACTAGACTGATTAGCATAAAATCAAATGCAATTCTGGGAATGTTACAGAAAAGGAAAGCTAGCCAGCCCCACGTCTTCATGTAAGAATGCTTTTGCTTCCATGCATGTGCTTTGGGGAGCAATATACCATGAAATTATCTTGCCATTCTTTCTAAAATTATTTTTTTCTGAGGCTGCTTTTCTATGAAGTGTAAAAAAATTTAACTGTGGTAAAATACACATAACATAAAATCACCATCTTAACCATTTTAAAGTTCAGTAGTGTCAAGTAAATTCACGGCATGTGCAATTTATCTGCAGAACTCTTTTCATCTTGTAAAACTGAAACTCTGGACCCATGAAGCAACAACTCCTCATCCCCTCCTTCCTCAGGCCCTGACACCCACTATTCCATTTTCTGTAGCTATAAATTTGAGTACTCTAGGTACCTCATATAAGTGGAATCATACAGTATTTGTGATTTTGTCACTGACTTATTATACTTAGCAGCCTATCAAGGTTCATTTATTTGTATTATATGTCAGAATTTCCTTTATTAAGGCTGAATGATAATTACTGTATGTAATATCACATATTGCTTATCCATTTACCCCTTTGACTATTGTGAATAATTTCGCTACACAAAAGTATCTCTTCAAGACTTTGCTTGCCGTTGGCTAATATGGATACCCAGAAGTGGAATGTCAGGATAAAATGGTAAATCTATTTCAAAATTTTTGAGAAACTGCAGTAACTCTTTTCCAAGGTGGCTGGACTGTTCACATTCCTACTAACAGCGGTGCAGGGGTTCTGGTCTCTGCACTGTCACCAACATCAGTTATTTACTTTAATTTCTGAAAACAGCCATTCTAAATGGTGTGAGGTAGTATCTCAATGTGGTTTTGATTTGCATTTCCATAAAGATTAGTGATGTCAAGCATCTTTCCATATGCTTCCCAGGCTGTTAATATATCTCTGAAAATATGCCTATTCTACTCATTTGTTCATTTTAAAAACTAGGTTTTCTGTTGTTGTTATTGTTTTGTTATCATGGCATTTGTGATAGAAACGATCATATGGCCAAAGGGTTTGAGAAACCTGGATTGTTTTTATCAGCTTCTTGAAGATTTGCAATTTATCTAGATTATGTTAAAGACTGAGAATTACTCAGGTACAAAAATTGCTAACTCCTAGACACAGTATTTCCCGTATATAGCTACTGTGGAATCCTTTGCATTCTATACCTCCTTCCTCTTTCAGCCAATGGGAAGCCACTAAAAGCATTCGTGAGAATTTCTTCTCAGGGTTTCAAAACCAGTCTCTGAAGAAACATTTCTATATGAGAAGGCAGAGTTGTTGTAGCAGCCGTCACCATGTTGTGCCTCTCATCCAGTCAAGTTTCTCTCTTTCATCACATTGTAGATATTTACTGATTGCTGACTCAGTACCGGGGATGTGGAAACACTCACTCAAGAATGTCTATGGAGAAGGTAAACAATTATACCAGAATATGGTAAAGATGCTGTGACAATCATAAAACATATCATCTTTGGTTGTTTGGTTGCAAGTAAGAGAAAAGAAATCCAATTTGTTTAGCCAAAGAGAAAAATGTATTGGAAGCATATAGAAGTATCTTGTGAAACTCAAGGGCAGGGGTGCAGCCATCATAGGAAAAACCTGGAAAGCAGCCAGGGCTCTACTTGTACTTTAGTCTCTCTGAGGGGCCAAATAAATTTTCTAATATTCACAATATTCCTGTTGTATTACTGTCACAAAGCTCTCTATATTTACATTATAGTTGTATATACTTGCTGAGATATTTTGAGTTCTTTTTTCTTCAGTTCCAATGTTAATTTTTAAGAAAGAAAACAACTGACTCAGCATATTTTAAGGATTTACATAATTTAGTCAACTGTGGCTAAAGTGATGGAGTCATATATCAAAACATGACTGCTATGGGCTCAACATCTTCTCCAACTTCATCTCTTGTCACTCCCTATATCTACATTCCCTGTTTCGCTGATCCTGAATGTTTGCTGAGGAAACTAAAAAGAGTCAATGCGAAAGGATACTAGTGATAGTTTATGATAAACATTAGAAACATTACCTACACACCAGCAAAAAATAACTAGAATGTGTTATGGAAAAGTGCAACCCACTCACATCAATATTTAAAAGACAATTTAAATAAAGTTATCTTAAAAAGAAGGTGTAAGACTGAAAACTTAATATATAAATGACAAGTCATTGATCTTGGCTAAGATCTAAGTTGGATTTTCTAGAACTTTAAGTCTGAAACTCCGTGACTGCCATCCTCTGTGCTTGGCTCTTTTAAAACAGGTAGGAAAAAAGTGAGAGTAGTCACTCACATGAACCACAGGCCAGCATGAGACAGACAGAGGCTATTCATTTGCTGACTTATGCTGTCATCTGCCTTTATATATGTTAGCAACTTGAACTAATTGTTGAGGTAATGAATAAGTAAAAGAGGATTTAAGCAATCTCAGGAAAGACAGATTACCTCCCAGAAGCTAGAGAACTATAAATCAAAGTGGAATCCTGGCCTGAGAAGTTGGCAGAGAGCAAATGCATTGCATATATAAAATATTTTAGTTAAATACTATTCACCTGAGGTTCTGTATTATCCTAATCTTCAATTTAAGAGGAAATTTGCAGACTCAAAATGGGAACTGTTTAGGAATAAAGTTCTACATATTTCACAGCGAAGCATCCTCATCTTAGGGGCTTTTAGAAAATGTATTTAAATAGATGTTGGTGGAAGCGATAGGGCCAGAGGTCAGACATGCCAGACCCTTCCCCAGGGTTTCAGTGACTTGAGCAGAAATTTTTGTAGGTGAAAGGAACCCCGGTCCTTTCCTAAGCACTAATAAAACCCAGAAAAATGTGTAACATAAACAACCTTTAGCTGCATTCTTCTCCTTTATAATATAAAAAACTGATAAGATAAGAAAGATAAGATAAGGTCACCTAAATTGTATTCTTTGTTTCTGTAGCTATTTCTGGAAATCTGGCCTACCTGCATAAACTTTAACTGCCATCTGATAAGAATGTGTTCACTGCTGAAACTATATAACCACCTGCCTCCAAAGGACTGGGCTACTCTCTCTTCCTGATGTAATGCTAGGGAAAGAGGCAGTCGCTGGCTGGCTAATAAAGGCTCATTTCAATTAGACCAAGACGACCGTCTCTGTCTGGGAGGGGTCACTCTGCAACAGTATTCTCCGGATGATTTTCCCAAAATATTGGATTTATACCATAGGCATTAGATAGTTGTAACTTGGATAATAAAAACCTTAAATTCATTAACTTCTTCTTCAAACCAGTTATATTACTTTGGTCTTAAATTAGGCTTTTTGCTCACATTTCTTTTCCAAATAATTTAAATTCATGAGTTTAGATATTACTATTTTCTCTTCTATGGCATGAAGAGAAGACTTCTGATTTTTAAAGATGCTGATTTCTCGGATAATTACTTGAATCCTAGGTGTTTAAGGTTACATTATATTTCTTACTGTATACATTGAAGAATTTTCTTTTTCAAATTATAATTAAGTAGAAATTGCTCTTGTTTACCTTGTATTGTTCAGACCCAAATATTATTGTCTAGCAAACAGTGACTTAGAAGTAACTTTAAGAGAAAATGAAATGACTTTCTTCCCCCCTTTACTTTGAATTATGGTATGTACAGTAACTCCTATGGTTAATATTGTAACAGGAGTAAATGTAGCTAGTAAAATTCTCCTAAAATATACTTCTGAAAGAGAAGGATATTAGAAGCATCATCAAATCTCTTGATATTTTAACACAAAGACTCATTCATTTATTGACCAATCAAGAAATTAGAATTTCAACTGATTTCCAGTTTTTAGGGTTTCCCATCTGTTTTGAACCAAGGGGTCAGTACACAGCTTTGGCCTGTGGGCCGAATCCAGCCAATTTCCCATTTCTGAAAATAAAGTTTTGTTGGAACACCACTAAGTCATTTGTATATTTCTAGTTGCTTTGACAGTACAACACCCTGATAACAGTTGATTAGTTGCAAGACAAACCTGAAAACTGAAAATACTTACAATGAAATATTTATAGAAATATTTACTTACTAAGAAACATTTACAGAAAACTTTGCAGGGAATTTCAGTTCCAGCTCTACTGTATAAAGATCTTGGAAGTTGCCACTCTTGTCAACCACCCTTGAAGTTATCAAACTGAAGGACGACAAGTTTTTAAGGCCCCATCAGAGAACCAACGTCACAAGACAAATATCATCCCCAAATTGGGAGAGACAGTTGAATGGAGAGAGCCATTGCCAAGACTACTTATCTGGAGTAGAGCCTACTGGGGCCAGGAACTAGAAGAATACTTCCTAATTGCTGGCATTTAAGTGTAAATGAGCTTGAGAGAAAGAAAATTCTAGGCTCTTTGAGGGCTCTCACATTTTCATGGAACTTATCTCTAGAACCATCACCAATGTGAAATCTGAAAAAGATGCTCTTGAGGTTCTATTAGGGCTAGGGGAAGAGTAACCATTATGAAATATGGTTATGAGTATTATCTATAACAAAGGCCTTGTTCTATATGGGTGAAGGACATTCTCCCATTCCAACTTCCTCTAGCTTTCCTGTTTCCCTCAGGAAAGTAACCTAAGGAATACTTGTCAAGTTCATGACCTAGGGACACAGATCCAATAAAAGACTGAGCTCTAACTATCACATCACCCCTAATGACCACACCAAACAGGAATCCATTATACGTTAGTGTATGTTAGTAATCCAGTATATGTTAGTGAACCAAGTGGTGCAAGCTGCAAGAAACAGAATGTCTCTGAGAAGGGGAATTTTGGAAAACCCAGTGTCTACAGGAGAAACAAGAACAAGGACACAAAAGGAATTTGAAACTTCTGGCACCTACAGCTATAGGAAACATTATAGATAGCCCAACTGTTAACCAGATTAATATAAAACACTATAATAAGAGTCTATTTCCCTCAGTTTCTAATACTCAGTAAATCAGTTTTTATTACCTCAACAAAAAGCTAAAAGTCATTCTAAAATGCAAGGAAAAAAATGTTCAAAATATCAAGCAGCAAAGGCACACTTAGATATGACATAGACTTCGAAATCATTAGACAGGGAATTTAAAATATAACTAGGATTAATATCTTAAGGGTTCTAAAGAAAAAAGTAGACAACATGCAAGAACACAGGTAATGTAAGCAGAGAGAAACAACAAGAAAGAATCAAAAGAAAATACTAGCAATTAATTAAAATGCAGAGCAAAACCAAAAATAATTAAAAAGCTTAACAGACTATTTAATTGTGGGAAAATTTAAAATAGCTGAACATACATGTTACAGAAAAACTAAAATAAGAATATAGCAAAAGTATTTCAAGTAAGAAGATCAGTAATTTTCCATAATTGATGACAGAAGCCAAACCACAAATCCAGGAAGCTGAAAGAATGTGAAGCAGGATTAATAACAAAAATTTTAGAAAACTAAAAACAAAGAAATTTGAAAGAAACCAGAGGGTGAAAAACACCTTCTCTATAGAGGAATAAGGCTAAAATTTATAGTTTCTGTTTGTCAGAACCATGTATATAAGAAGGAAATGAAATGAAATATTTGAGATGCTGAAAGAAAAAAAAATCAACCCACAATTCTATATCCAGCAAAATGGTCCTTCAAAAGTAAATAAGAAGAAGACTTTCTCACACAAACAATAACTGAAGGAATTCATCATCAGTAGATCTGCCCTGAAAGATATATTAAAAGAATTTCTTCAGAAAGAAGTAATACGATATGTCAGAAACTTGGATCAGCATAAAGAAAGGAAAAAATGAAGGCAAAAAGTTGTATTCTTTGCTGAAATAAAATGAAACTCTTTGTGCAAAATACTGCTTGCCACCAATGGATAATAACAATGGGTAATTGAAGTGAGTGACACCAGTATCTTAAGGAATACAAGAGAGGTATTGGGACTACTCAGTCATAAAGTACCTGCATTAAAATTGAATCTATATGGTGTTATTTGAAGGTGAACTCATATTAGTTAAAAATATACATTGGAAACTCTAGGGAAATGGCTAAAATGTATTAAAGTACAAGTAATGTGTGTGTAATATAAAATAATCAATTAAAATCAGAGAAAGTAGGAAAAGAGAGCTAAAGGAAAAGCAAATGAGAGCAATAGAAAATAATTACAAACATGGCATATATTTATCTAACTGCATCAAACACATTTTCTTCACTGTATGAGAATAGAATGTTCCTATTTGTTATGATATTGTAAGTTAATTTTGAGACCTGGAAACATTGTTACTATTAATCTATAGGGAATAAATTTTGAGCATTTCTAATCTACGTTAATGTTGAGAATCCACACAACCATTCTATTTCTCACTTTCAGTACAGCATTCAATAATTTGCATAGCTATTCAACACTTGCTGTGCACCATTTGCATACCAGAAGAGTCATCTCTCTCTCTCTCTCTCTCTCTCTCTCACCTACACTACCCCTCCCTCTTTTATTCTTTGCTTTAGAATGTTAATTGTCTCTCAGGATGACTTATCTTCCATGGAATTTGCCAGGCCCTTGCCCTGTGTCTCTATAAATACCTCTTGGTTTTGTTAATAAAGTTGTCTCATGGTTCATACTTCCATTTGACCCCCGGCTGTGGCTGGGCCATCTCTTCTTGTGTTTCATTTCTCTTCTGGAAGTCAACAAACACTATTATGAAATAGTCTGTAAGTTAGATAATTTTGCCTAACTGAAAAGTAATGTAAGTGTCCTGAGCACATCTAAGGTAAACTAGCTAAGCTGTGATGTTTGATAGGATAGGGGCATTAAATTCATTTTTAATTATGATGTTTTCAACATGTAATTGGTTTATTGGCATGTAACCCCATCAGAAGTTGAGGAAGATCTGTAAACAAACTACCAAAAATTCACACAAGGAGCAACAGATTATCTCAATAGGAATATACCTTTTGGAAAAACTCAATCAATAATTAATATTCCTCTAAAAAGAAAGCACCAGGCTCAGATGGCTTCACTGATGACTTCTACCAAATATTAAAGTAAGTAGAGATAATAATTCTCCACAATCTCTTCCAGAAAACCGATGCAGAGAGAACACTTCCTACTCATTCAAAGAGGCAAGCATTACTCTGATTTCAAAAACAGATAAAGATACTAGAATAAAATAAAATTACAAACTATTCTCTTTCATGAAAGTGGATGCAAAAATCCTCAAAATAACACTGCACAGTGTCTAAAAGGAATTTGACACACAACCAAGTGAAAAAATTTATTCCAGTGGTGTGCTAAACTCAAAATGTAAAAAAAAATCCTATAACACAGTCTAAATAATAAAAGTCATATTCCTATATCAATTATTAAAAAGGTTTATAAAAATCAAGGGCCTGTTCATAATTTTAAAAAATCCTAGCTAAAACTGATAATAGAAGGAAACAATAAACCTGAAAGTAAAAATTACAAAGTAACTGCAGCTACCATCATACTTAATAGTGATGAACTGGACAACATCCTAACACTGGGGACAAAGTAAGCAAGTCCTCTCTTACATCTTCTAATTCAACATCATATTGGAAGTCCTAATAAGTGCAAAAAAATCCAATAAAATAAATGGTATACATATGTATCAGGAAGAAATAGAACTATTTTTTCCTTGCAGATGACATAATTGTCTTTATTGGAAATTCAAAGAATTTAAAGGAAAGCCTCCTAAGTCTAAAAGTGAATACATATCAAGGTTTAAGGACACAAAATTATTGTACAAAAATCAATTGCTTTTCTGTGATTGATCAATGAGCAATTGGAATTTGAAAATGTGAAATAAAATCATTTCCAATAGCACTAGGAAAATACAATTATGCATATATCAGAAAAAAAGTGCACAAGATGTATATATAGAAAATGACAAAACTATAAAGAAATAAAAAGCTATAACATGGATGTACTTAGAGGAAATAATATTAGCATAAAGAAAAAGACAAAAACCAAATGGTTTCACTAATATATGAGACAGGGGAAAAATAAACAAAAAACTATGAGGAAAAGTCAAACAAGCTAACAACCAAACTGAAGGACACAACTCAGGGAAGGCGTGGGAGAGAGTGGGAATGGTCAGGGAGGGAAGGTGGTGGGGGAACCTTTAGGATTACAAAGATGTGAAATTTATATATAAATTATTTAATATAAAAAAATTTAAAAAAGAAAAAATCTATAGAAATAAAGGGACATAAGTTCATAGATTAGAAATCCTAATATGCACAAGTTGTTTATAGATTCAATAAAATCTCTATTAAAGTCACAAAAGATCATCTTGTAAATATTAAATATTTGGTTCTAAAGTTTATATAGAAAGATAAAAGACATAGAACAGCTAATACTAAAGAAAAAGGACAATATAGAGGACTCATACCACCCAAGACTTACTATAAAGTTGCAGTAGTCAAAACATGATGGTGTTGGCAAAATAAAAACCATATAGATAGATGGAACAGTATAGAGACCACAGAAATATTCTCACAGGAATATAGTCAACTAATCTTTGACAAAAGACTAAAATCAAATCAGTGAATAAATGATAGGCTTTTAATGAGTGGTGCTGGAACAATTGAACACCCCTGTGCAAAATAGTAATAATAACAAAAACCTAACAACTTTCACAAATATGGGTCATTGACTTGGATGTAAAATACAAAACTATTAAGTTTCTAGAAGGAAATATATGCAAAAATATAGATGATTTTAGGTTTTCTAATAAGTTATTTGATACAGCATTAAAAGCTCAATCTGTAACATGGTGGCTTGTGCCTGTAATCCCAGCTACCTGGGAAGTTAAGACTGGGGATTGCTTGAGTCTGTGGTACCCTGGGCAACATGAGCCTGCAGTTCCACGGGCAAAAATAGCGAGACCTAGCCTCAAAAAGCTAACAAACAAAATAAGCTCAATCTGTAACAGAAAATAGCTAATAAAATTGACTGAGTTGATACTAAAAACTATTGGGTTAAAGATTTCACTAGAAATCTTAAAAAAGAACATACAGAGCTGGTAAGCAAGCACATAAAAAGATGCTAAGTCATATAATACTTCTGGAGAACTTTGGGTATACAACAACATAAGAAAAGAAAATATATATAAATAAGACAAATAAATAAATTAATTAAAAAGTTTCATTTGCCACCAGGGAACCGCAAATTAAAACAACTAATAAAACTCAATATAAAGTATTCTTAGATGCTGACAACGAAGTGGTTACCAGTGGGGAAGGTGACAAAATGGGTGGAGGGAGTCAATTTGATAGTGGTCAATGGTACTAAAATTTTGGTGGTGGGTGTTTGTGTACCGAATTGTGAAAGATATTTCATGAACCAATAATAAATAGAAAATATTTTTTAATGTGATACAACTAAATAGGTATTAGAATGGCTAGGGACATAAGTCCTGGAATCTAACCTATAGCATGGTTAAATTAGTTTACAGTCCTGTATTTCATACTTTAAATATATTAGTAGGAAGGGAGTAGATCTTAAAATCTCTCACTAAACAAAAATTGGTAATTTTATATGTTAATCATTTCCTTATATAAACATATAAGAAAATATCACATCTTACACCTTACATGGATAAAATCTTACATGTCTAATATATCTCAATAAAAAATGGGGCAGTGGGGGGGAGAAGAATTGCTAGAATCCAAAAAAACTGGTAATACCAACAGCTAATGACAATGTAGAATAACAAGAACTTTCACTCACTGCTGAGCAACACTACAACTACTTCTAAAATCAGTGTTTTGCAAAGCCAAACATCATAATATACAATTCAGTTATTGTGCCCCTAGATATTTACTAAATTAATCTGAAAGTCCAGGCCTACACAAAATTGAGCATGTGAAGGTTTATAGGACCTTTAGTCATACTTGCCAAATAACTGGAAACAAGCAGGATGTTCTTCAATAGGTAAGTGAATAAACAAACTTTGATACAGCCATACATTAGACTATATAATATTGCCCAATGATAAAAACACAGAACTATCAAACCACGAAAAGACATGGGTGTTAAATTCATACTGGTAACTCAAACCAATCTAATACTAATCCTGTAAGATCCCTAAGTATACAATTTTCTGAAAAAGGCAAAAATGTATAGCCACTAGAGAGCCCACTAGTTTCGAAGGCTGCATAGGTGACAGGGATTTCTTGGGAAGTGAACCTACTCTGTGTGATATCAAGAGTGGATTATGTGACAGTATGTGTTCATCAAAGCTCATAGGAATTTATAGCACAGAGTGAAGCTTAATGTATACAAATTAAACACAAAATCATTTAGGAGGTCTAAGAATCCCTGGGGAGAATGCATAATGTGACAGAATAATCTAACTGCATTACAAATGTATGAAACAACTTCACTGAAGGGGGGGGGAGGTGGTACCTAAATAACTCTGGAAATGAGCACAATCTGTACGACTGAAGGCAAAAGACTAACAAAAATTGAGGAAAAAATTAAAGGCAAAAGAAGCAGTATATATTTATTCACTGCACTATAGTTGATCAATTTTTTTTTCTGGTCCCAACACACACACATAGTGGGACTTGAACCATTAAAAAAATAGACAGACAGTAGATGGCAGGGGACAGTTTTCCCACTGTTGGAGTGAAACTTTATAGACAAAGGGGAGAGAGGAGAGTGATTGTCATGGTAATTGGTTAGAGTTGGGGACATCAATATGAACTCCTGTTAGGTAATACAGGTATAGATGGCAACAAACAGAAATAGTTGGAGATGTGTGCCAGTACCAAGATTAGAGCACATATACATATCCTCTCACTCTGTCGGTTGAGAGGGCACAGAAACAGTGACAGCCCAGTCACAATGAACATTCCTAGCTCCGGTTCTTGGCTTCTAATACCAGTCACCAATAAAAGGAACAACATCTCCTTAAAGAAATAATGAGTTCTAGGAATTAGGCAGACAAAACAGAAGATGAGGCTGGAACAACTTATAATGCCAAAAAGTAAGCAAGTACTCAAGGGAAAAGAAACAACCTACAATGACACAATGATAAGAGTTGCAAATGGCCAAAGGCAAAACAATTTGCACAAGTAAACAAAGACATAAATTTTAGGTTATAATTCAAGATAGAAATGTTTACAAGTTCACATAGAAATATGATTGGTAAATAAGTCAATGGAGAAGAGACAAATCTCCCATGTAGAAGACTTTGAAATAATTTATGTAGATAGTCTATCTTCAATTTGCATAGCATTACTCTCTACACTTTAGGTGTGGGTGGTGTCAGTGACTTCCAAAAATCATAATATAGAAAGAGGGAATGAAGAATAACTTTAGGGTGGAGACAAACACTACCTCCCCTCCATCAGGTGATCAAGATTAACATCAACAACAATAACTTATACACATAGTACATAGCAGCGATGAGGTAAAATGATGAAAATCCTACTTTACCTCTGTGCTATTCCTTCCAAAAACCCATTACCCTAGTCTAAGCATGAGAAAATATCAGACATTCCTAACAGAGGGATATTATACAAAATATTTGATTATAGCTGCTTTGTTGGTAGATATGGTGTGGTGACATAAATCCAAAGAGGTGTGAACCTATTATACCCCTAAATCACACACAGTGTTGTAAACAATCATCACCTCAGTAAGAAATAATGAAATTTGAAAGACCCACAAAATATCTGGTGGGTAAATCTCAAAATTTACAAGGTCATCAAAAACAAGGGAACTTGAAGAACTATCACAGGTTCAAGAGTCCAACACGATGGGATTTTGGAACAGATAAAGGACATCCAGCACAAACTGAATAAAGTATGGAACTGAGTGATTGTGAGGATGTACCATGTTCAAGAAATGTATTAGTAACAGGAGAAACAGGGCCTGGGGCATGTGAGAAACCTCTGTACTCTCCTCAAAATTATTCTGTAAATCTAAAATTGTTTTAAAAGGTCAAAACACATTGCTGAGACTACTTTAAGTGAAAAAAGTGCTAGTGATCAGTTGGCACATCTTTTTGCAGGAGGATGCAAACATTGTGAATTTGTTGAAAGGAGATACCAAGATGATTTTAGATTATCTCCATTGATTGAAGAGTCACTTTAAGCCCTGATTCCTCTCTGTGGAAAATTAACACGCTTTGGGCGTAGGAAGACAGCATATTGCATGGCCCAGCAAATTGGAAGGAAATATACAAAATATTATGATGTTCACAATAAAACAGTTCTGTGCAAATATTTGATAGGGATTCATTACATATATCTGTTACTTTAGAAAACCTGTAATTGAAAATCCCAATATGATCATATTTAAAGACAAAAACTATTTATAGAAATGATTCCTTATCAAGACATTGCATTAAATGTGAAGAAGGGATCATTTTGAGAGAAGGGGAAAATTGGAAGAAAAATTGTTGCATGAGGTAAAAGCAATGGAAAATTCATTGCTTTTTTTTTCTGAAGAAACCCCACAGAGTTAATTCCTCCATGGTGCTGAAGGTTTTTGCTTTGAAATTCGTTTTATTGACCTAAAGCTTAAACTGCAGGGTGACTCAAGGATAATTGACAGGAGGGAGAGAACATCATGCTAGCATTGTCACATATGCCCTCACTCATTCCCTTGTTAAAAGATGCATTATGCAAATGTATCCTCTACTGAATTTTGCTAGCATATATATTTATTTTTGTCACTGGTAAAGTATTACCTATGTTTGTCAAGGAGGAGAGGTAAGACATACCCTTTTAAATGGTTTAGTGATTATGTCCCCACACTTTAATTTCTGCCTGAAACTCACAGCCACATAAAATGTTTTAAAACTTAAAGGAGGTTTTACTTTGTACCTGACTTTTGTGTATAATGTGAATTTAGAGCAAAACAAAGCATATTTAAGAGGAAATAGAAGTAATTAGACTCTGAAATACGTTCCTTTAGTAAAGTTCTTTTCTTAAGTTACTTTGTAAGTATGGAGTCAATATCCATCACAACAGCTAAAGAAATTATTAATTATTATTCATTTGTATATATGACAGCCAAACCCACAGAAAAATCACAGATAGAGCCATGTGAAGAGTTGAGAGTTGCAATAGCATGACAGGCTATTCATTAATCAATAATGAATAGCAGATTCTTCTTCAATAAACACTGGAAATCATAGGGCAAGCAGTGGTCTAGTAACATTGCTGGAGTGCTTAAAGCATTTCTCAATAGAACAGATTATTTTTATGAATGACTTATAAAACATCTAAGGAAACACTGCTGCTGGGTGGAATAAAAAGACTAGTTGTATAAAAAACACATACAAATATTGAAAATTTTATAAATTTCTAGTTTACCTTGGAGCTGGCAGTTACACATGATTGATATGCATTTTATAATACGCCTTTGCTAATGGGAACCTCAGAGAATTAAAATCTGTTTTTATTGTGGTAACACTGGTTTACATCATTATTTGTGTATTAGAGGTTTGGCATCTCCTACTTCAGATGTTGTTACTATGCCATACCAACCACAAAAGCAGCCATGATCTGTCCCAAAATTCAGACGAGATCAGGTGTGTTCAGGGTGGTATGGCTGTAGACATCTGTCCCAAAGTTCATTAGGCTCCCTCTCCACTTTGTCCTTGTCCCTCCTCCTTCTATTTTGGCAGCCTCAGTGCTATAGTCAACTTTCTGGGGTTTGTTACTAGCTTGGCATATTTGACCCTTTGTTTGGTTTCTCTATCTTCCACATATAACTGATACCACCCAATGTTTTTCTTTTACCTTCTGACTTACTGTGCTTAGCATAATCCCTTCCAACACTATCTATGTCACTAAAATGGGCAGTTTGTCTTTTTGACAGCCAAGTAGTATTCCATTGCATACATATACCACACATTCCTATAGCCTCATCTATATTTGGTGGGCATTTAGGTTGTTTCCATAGCTTGATGATCGTAAATGCAACGGACATAGGAGCACATGTTTCCCTTTAATTAGTGTTTTGTATTGAGTTTTTTTCCTTTAAGAATGATCTTAGCTGTGGGTTTGCTATATATAGTCTTTATTATGTTGAGGTAAGCTCCAATGATTTCCAATTTTTCTAAGATTTTCATCATAAATAGATGTTGAATTTTATCAATACTTTCTTTGAATCTACTGATAAGATCATATGATTTTACCTTGTCTTTTACTGATACAGTACATTACACTGATTGATTTTGGGATGGCGTACCATCCTTGTGTTCCTGGTATAAAACCCGCTTACTCATGAGGTATGATCCTCTTAATGTATTGCTGAACTCAGTTCGTTAAGATTTTGTTGAGGATTTTTGCAACTATGTTCACTAGAAATTGGCCTGTAGTTTTGCTTTTTTTTTTTTTTATTATTGTGGTGAAGAGTAGTCATGCACCACGTAAATGAGGAAATCAAAGAAGAAATTTAAAAATAGCTCAAATGGGAGGTATATTTCAGTGGTCAAGAATTTGAGTGCAAGAATAGCTCAAGACAGATGACAATGAGAACACAACCTGCCAGAACTTATGGTGCACAGCAAAAGTAATACTAAGAGGGACATGTGTAGCAGTATAGGCCCATATCAAAGCATAGCTCAAATAAATAATCTTATCTCCCACTTTAAGGAACCAGGAAAAGAAGAACCAATCCAAAAGTCAGTAGAAGAAAGGAAATAATAAAAATTAGAGCAGGGATAAGTAAAATAGAGATAAAAAGGATCATTCAAAAGATTAATTAAACTAAAGGCTGTTGTTTTGGAGGAAGATCTAGATAGACAAATTTGTAGCTAGATCACAAAAAAAGAGAGAAAATTCAGATAGGAATGAAAGAGAAGTCACAAAAGACATCTCCAAAATTCAGAAGCTTCTAAGAGATTACTAGTGTGCTAATATGCTAAGTTAGTTCAAAAAACCTAGACATGATGAACAAATTCATAGAAACAGACTATCATCTGAGACTAAATAGGGAAAAAAAATTGAAAACCTGAACACACTAATTACAACCAAAAAATTTGAAACAGTAATCAAAAGCCTCCCAGAAAGCCTTCAAAGATGTCTCCCCCAGTTTCATGAGTGGGTCCCACTAAGCCTTCCAAGATGAACTAATCCCTATCCTGCTTAAACTCTTTAAAAAAGCTGAGAAAACGGGAATGCTTCCAAACACATATTATGAGGCCAACATCACCTTGATGCCTTGGAGAATTTGATTCTCTGTTTTCAGGCCACAGAGCAAACCCAGTTAGTACAGAGGGACACATAAAAACCAATTTGAAAACTTGAATTATGTTCTTGGGTTTTGGAGATAAAAGATTAGTTTTGGCTCTTTACTTGTGAGGTATTTTTCTAGCATTAAGAAAAAAAAATAGAATATTGCTTTGTCATCGAAAAGTCTCCTCTGTTTGCTCTGTTAGGATCCGAGCATTTGAAGTGAATTGAACTTGAGAAAATAAAGTTGATGGCCCTGATCTCCATGGACTCTGTGCCCTTCAGAACTCAGAGCTACCCTACAAGCCTGTTTTATTTGAAACCTGAGCATAATGTTCCACATTAAACAGCTTGCTAAAAGTGAATCACTGTTCTACCATGCTAGGACATACACATTTTGGGGGAGGAACGTGGAAATTTAAACACTAAATAAAACTTTTATCAGTCTCATTCATATTTGAGCAGCAATAGGAAATGCCTTCTTATAGCAAAAGAGTTGTTCAACCTCCTTATATTCACTTGTAAAAAGGGGGGATTTGACTAAATGTAGGTACATGTTCCGTGTCAAAACTTAGCCATGCAAGGAAGGGGGTGCTTATTAACCAGAGGTAATGGATACCAGCATTAGCATCTCACAGCTGTGGTGTTAAGCCATTATGGCTTTCCTGGGCTGCTTCTTCCCTCATTGCTCAGCTCATTAGTATGCAGCCAGAAAATACCAGCCTTGAGCATGCCAAGGCACACAAAGAAACAACTCAAGGGAGATTTAAACTCCATGACTATACATAGTTCCATAAAGTTTAAAGAACGTAACTACTCACAGCAGGGCCAAGCCCCGCAGTTTTCTTGCAGTGAAGCAATCCACATTACCCCTGTGGCTAGAATGATGAGAAAATGAATTTGAAAATATCTGCAGAATGCTGCTGCTATCTTTGGTCAAGAAATAATAGCAGGAATCCCTTTCATTTTCCCAGATCTATAGTTTGTTGCGGGTACAAAGTAGCTAGTGAGCTTGTATCAAAGTGGCTGGTGCTCTGACATGAGACTGGAGAGGCCTGAGCTGTAGGCTTATTGGCACATTTCTGAGTCACAGCTGTTTCTCTGCAGCTTTCTGCTGCAAAGGGCAGGCAGAAGATGGTGGCTGTTATCAGAATAGGGAAATTCACAGCCAATGTTGCCTCATCTGGATATTTTAAGAAAAAAATCTTTTGCAATTCTTATTGCTCATAATTACAATTATCATGTATTGAGTGTTACTACATGCCAGGCTGTGTCCTCCAGACTTTAGGTACATTATTCATCTAACCCTCACACAATTAAGAGGAAGATATTATGATGGGAATTTTACAGACGAGGGAACAGGTTCACGGAGGTTAAATTTCTTTGTTACATCTTTTACAGTTAGCAAGCAGCAGAATCTTATCAAGGTTAGGGGACTGTGTGTCTGTGTCTGCATTGGAAGTTCTTTATTTTACAGATTCTACTTGTAGTCTAAATTCTTCACATCTTCCTGAGTGTACGGATATCCGTGCCATAGAAGGAGAAACATTTATTCTGACATAGGCAAGTTAAAACAGTAAGGCCTGGAAAACGAGGTGATTACTACTGGATAGTGGTAGTAATATGATTAATATCCAGATGCATTGATTGAAATGACTGGAAATAAACTATCGTGGAGTCATCCAATTGACTTTTGTGATACCATGCTTTCACTTTTGAAAATCATCTTCATTGACCTTTGACTCACTGATGTCATCCAGAACGTAGCTAGCACTGCTTGGACTAAACAACGAACACAGCGCTGGCCTGGCTCCTGGCTTCTCGGAAGAACTCTAGATATGTTCATCTCCCCAGATTACAAAGGGAAAGGAACAAGACGTTTTTGTTGGAGGCCAGCTCAGTTACATTTAGAAGTGAATAATGCAAATATGACTCCATAAGGGCCAAGGGCTTTGTTGAACCAATAAACAAATTATTTCCAGTGAAATGTGATAACTTGGCATCAGTTGTCCAAGTTCATGACTAGGTTGTGTTCATTAAATTCAGCACATAGTGACTTCTCTATTTTGCTGGTAGCATCATTAGAGTAACTATCAATAGAAAATCTGGTAAAGTCACAAACCGGAGATGAGATATCACAGTTAATGTGGAGAAACTCATTCAGTCATTCCAATACAGGCTTTAGAATTTTCTGTGTGTCGGGCACTGTTTTAGATGCAGTGAACACACTAGGATATTAATCAGAAAAATCCCTATCTCCTATGGGGCTCGCATTCTGGTGTGGGAAATCACATACATAGTATATTGAATAGTATGAAGTACCTTTTTAAAAAAACATAAGTCAGAGAGAGAAAGAGAGAGATCAGGAATGTTGATGTTGAGAGTGATTTTACAGAGTAGGTGGGCATTTTTAAAGCATGCCTGCAAATTATTTGAGAACTTTCTGATGGAAAGATCTAGATTTCATAGCCCGCTGAATCTAGGCTGATCTTGGTAACATGCTTTTAACCAACAGAATTCCACAAAAGTGTAGTGTGTATGATTTTTTGAGGTAAGACCACAAAATGTAATGTGACTCACAATGGAATCACATGAGTTTTCCCAACTGCACCCCAGGAAGTGGTGGCACCCATCCTGACTTTGAGAATCAGAGGTCAAGAATTTCAGTGAGCTTGAGTTTATTAGAGGTGGCTCCTTCTTGACTCAAATGAAGTCAGTTGGTTTTCACTCACTAAGAGCAATAGAATGATGGCAATACAATCCTATCCATTTTTATGAAGATGGCAATTCTGGGAATAAAGGATCAGACCTTAAGTAGATTCAGCTATAGTTAGTTCTTGGGGAAAATCTGGGCGCTATACTCTCTTAATCATATTTTCCTAAAGATTCAGGACTTCTTACATCTATGCAGTGGTCTTCTCCACTCCCATGAGTATGCATAGTTTTCCTTCTACACGCAGTCAGGATAAATTTCACTTGTTCTACATAGTTCAAGTAACATAGGTTTTAATACAGGAGGTGTGAAACTTACACAATCTTTGGAAGATATGGGGGAACAAATTTCAGGGAAGTGGACAGCAAGGAATTAGCATAGAGCACCCCAGCAAGAGACCCTTCAGAACTGACTGGGGAACTACTGCATTTCAAAGACTTTAGGAAACACTAATAACCATCTGCATATGCAATGTAGGAAGAGGTTCTTAAAAGTCCCCAGAAGCTCTGTGAACTTTGTGCTTCTTCTTCACGCATGTCCACAGATCTCCCCCAGGTGCTACTTTTTGGCAGGCGCAGCCCTGGAAACATACACAAGGCATTCTGGGAAATTTAGTCCCCATGTTCCCTTTGCAATGCCCTGCAGGTTAGAAGGGGGTGGGGATTAAGACAACTGACCATAGAAATCTAGGTCCTGCGCTCAAGAGAGCTTTTGTGGTCATAAATGACATGAGGCATATAAAATGATAGAGGAGCCTACTCTGAAATAAACAGAATTTATTTCTATTTATTCTATCTACTTCTTATGCTAAAATATTATCACTGATATTTGTATTCCTGATTGAAATGATCCTGTTATGCTCTGCTATCTTTACTTGAAAGTAGAAATGTTGGCCCCAAACACATATTCTTTCTCTCTTAGAATTATACCTTTCCCTTTAGCCTGGATTGAGATGCCTTTCCAGAAGAGGATTACAAGGTACATATATACATGAATTAAATAAACCTCTCCCAGGAAATTAAAATACCATCACTCAAAGCCTAGGCTGATACAGCTTAGGATTTTGCATACTAATTCAAAGATATGGAAAGCTTTCAAGAAATTATAAAAAGGAGAAGCAGTTGGAAAGGTATAATTGGAAAATCAGAACATTCCTTTCACGGGTATAGAAAATATTTTCCAGCATCTTTTCCAAATTAGCAAATATATATTTAATAGAAAGTATTGACACTATTTTATGATTTTACATTTTTTTAAGTTGGGGAAATAGAAGGAAAGAAACAAACAAGATGTCAATTTTCAATTGTGAAGGAGAATAACAATAAAGATGGAATAGAAATTTTATCTGAAACTGGACAGTTTTTAGGCTTAAGAGTACAGTTTATATTTGTCCATTCACATGAGGTAAGCACTAAGTGTGGGCTTAATTGGAGCGTTCCGCATGCTTCAGTGAACACTCAGTACATAATTTAAAGGCATTCACATCATCAAGCTTTGTACCAGAATGGTTCCCTCTTGGCGCTAACAAGGGCGCCATCTGACATTTGGTTCGCGGAAGATGACCTAAACGGTCAGTACGGTGCTGGCACGTCTGCTCATTTGAATCACTTTGTTACTTATTTTCAAAGTAGTCAAAGCAATTATAAAATAAATGAAGACAGTTTGGTAATTACAGGAAACTCGACCACTTCAGCAACGCAAGGCAGAGTGGTGTTCGTCCTTCAGGTGGACTCTTGCAGAAATGTGCCATTTCTTTAATGGATGGAAATCAGGCACTCAATTTCTGCATTCTCCCGGGATGAAAACAAAACTTCACTAGTTCTACTCTGTATCAAGACAGTCTTAAAGACGATTTTGTAAGCTGGCCAGATTCATTGTGATAGTCATTCTCTATCTTGAAAATATATCTATATGTGATAGGCTCTACAATAAAAGATGATGCATGATTTTAAAAACTCTTGAAAATATTGGAATTTAACATCCCTTATTCAAGCGCAAAAGTACCCTGTTAAGGGAATGATACTCTAAAGCTGCTTATGTTTGGCTCAGCTGTTTTCACAAATATTATCTTTTATAAGCTGGTGGTTTCTTTCAAAGCACAAGAAAGGGAAAGGAGATGTTCATATGAGGAGGTTCACTGAAAACATTCATTTTGTAGGTAAAGTCATAGGTAGATGTGGTTTAACACTGGACTTTTACTATATTCACAGGCATGCAATTTTCTATGTTTGAAATACCTTAATGATCATTTTTGAGTGATTGGTTATAGATACATTTCAATTTAATAGGTACTGTCATACTAATTATACTCACAGGAGTAGAATACAAATATTCCAGTTGTGTCATATTTTCACCAAAATGTAATGGAATAAAACTATTTTTGTGGATTTTGGAGGGCAGGAAATTTTATCTCCTGATCTGGTCAAGTAGTAGATAGAACATTTATTTTAACATTGACTTTACCCCAACTGTCAATTTATATAGCAGTAAAGGAATGTTAAAAGCACAGACCCACTAAGAAAAGGAAGAGAAAGAGGAAAACAAAATCAAAGTTTTGGAACTATTAAACCAGATAGAGAGATGGCTGGAATCTTTCTAAGCAGACCCAAGGAAGCTGAATCATAGGCGGGTAGTAGGGAAAGCTAAGAATCAACCAATTTAAAGCATTTGTGGCACAAAGAGTGTAGGTGAGATGGAAAACCGAAGGCTATTTTGAAATATAAAGCATTTATATTTCTTATACGCTTAGTCATTAGGGCTGGTCACAAACATCTTAGCACCCTGAAAGAGCATGAAAGGCCTGACCTTCTAGGATCTGGAGAAGGCAAAATAGAGAGCCTCGGAGACACTAGGTACAGCTGAGGACAAAGACCATCTATATCTAGATGTGGAATCTATATCTAATGCTAAGAATGGAGGCTTCCCCCTTGGGCCTGTTGCCCCAAACATGGCAACAAGTACTAGATCCTCAGTTCAATAAAGGATTATTTTTGATGTTTTAGATCAGGAAAAGAAGAAGAGGCCATACAAAAGTGATAGCAAGGGTTTCCACCTAGGTGGACTGAACTTTTATTTTCCTACAATGAGACCCAAAGTCAATACTTTCTCCCTTACCCCATGGGACATTGTACTTAGTTCATATGACTGAGACATACAAACAAGTACTGCAGGGCATTTAAGAAAAGATCTGAATCATGAAAGAGAGAAACAAGATAAATAAACAAGAACACGATTTATAAGAAATGCAAACTATCCAAGAAGCATGAAAATGAAATAGGTGCTATATTTTGTATATGATAAACAAAGCAGGATGCTATTTAAACAATGAAATAAACCAGAAAGGAAAGAGAAATATTGGATGATCTCACCCATGTGTGGGATATAGGGAAAACAAACAAAAGAACAAGGAAAATTTAAAACTGTCGACAGAACTGAATAATAGAGCAAGAGAGGGGGAGGGGAATAAAATTGGGGGAGGGATGAACACAAGAGATTAAGATGATGGTTCACAGGTGATAAGATGGTGGGAGCACCCCGGGGCATACTATGATGTAAAGAATGTATATGTGTAATCAAAAAAAGAAAAAAGGAAAAAGAAACAAAGAAACGAAAGAACGTTAAGAATGTTCAGGAACTAAAAATGAAATTTTGGAAACAAAAACTCTGAATGCAGGAGTGAAAAAATCAGTTGAGGCATTGACAATAGGATTATATGAAATTTTCTTTTAATAACTGAACACATTCATAAATATGTAACCTTATGTTGACAACATAACCATATATAGATAGACTGATGTCTATCTTCTCACTGTACTTTACCCTGATGAATAATTTTGGTATTACATATTTCTATAAGCTATATTTCTGTATATATTTTAACAAAATCATATTTAAACCCATTAATGCATGATACAAAATAGGAGGGTGACCGAGAGACTCTTCAAAATCTTGAATTCTAGAGCTCATTGACATGAGTTTGAACCCTAGATTTGCCACGAGTAGCTAATGAACACGGAGAATTGCTCAGCCTCTCTTAGACTAAGAGATCTGCGTTGCTTATGAATTTCTTATGTAATCAATTTAAAAATAAAATGCAACTTAAAAATAAGTCCTAAATTTGCTTGACTAGAGTACATGGACAGGTGACTTGCTATTTTTTGTCACACAGAGAAAATAACATTAGCAGAAGAAGAGAAGTTCATTTTTACTTTGGCTCCAAATGCTCAAAAAACATGATAGGCAAGCATAGCTGCTGTTTCTAAGGTCGCTATAATTTGTACACTAATTACATATAATAAGACATTTTTCTGTTTGTCATTTCCACTCAATTCTATGTACATAGATCCTTCCCTCAAAGAATCATTCATTAAGTATCTGCCTACCTTGTAAAATTGATTCACAGCCGGGTGGTATGTCTCCCAGCTCCATATGCCTGGACAAGAACACTATGACAAACCTAAACAATGGGATTCCTTCCCATGAGACTCTTTCACTAGCCCAACAGCCAACATTTTCTAAGTTTGCAAACTTTTTGTAACTAAACACAGGTTGTGTGACAGCTTCTATTATTTGCCCAATAACAGCTCTCGTAGACCCCTCCTTGTTAGGAGGTATGCCAATGTTTGATCACAGCTGTGAGCAATTTGAATCAAAAAAGATGATGGTTAATTAGGGGAACCAAGTCACAGAGCATTGGATGCTTGCCAGAGAATTGATGGAGTACTTGAATTAATACCTGGGAATCACAGCTTTATCCAAATACTCAAAAAACCTAAGGTAAAAAATATGCAAAACATGGCATGTCCCATGATGGCAATGATGCCTCCCAGACAAGACAGGGTATGAAGGCCTATTTACATAGGCTGTGCCCAGCATGGCAGACCCAGTGTAGCAGATATGCTGTTTGTCCACTAATGTTTGTGAAAATCGAATTTGGACCTTTCTTGATGATACCTACTAAATAAGCAAAGAGATACAGTTCTGGAAAATATCTGAAGCTGTCTTTTTCCAAAACTAGAATGAGAAACGCACTATTAAATCTTCCCTCCCACCCCGCCCCTGCCAAAATTGTCAAGGCGTTTGACAGGTGAAATCCTTGCTTGATGGTAGTGGAGGTTTCTCCAAGTCTTATTTTGTTCCCCAACAGTGGTCCCTTATGACACCACCTAGATCAAAATGGCCCCATGTAGATATTAGCTAGAGGCTGGCAGTTTATCTTTCAATTTCTAGTAGGATAGCAAGATCCATGTCATTTTCTCAATTTCTTCATATTCCCAGAGAGGTCAGACTCTGATGACCACCTCTGGTTTCATGCTTGCATTTCTTCTAAATTAGTGCATTCTTTAAAGTGTTTTTGTGGTCTTGTATATTCTGAGTAGTATCATTCAGACTCTGGCGACCACCTCTGGTTTCACGCTTGTGTTTCTGCTAAATTAGCGCATTCTCTAAAGTGTTTTTATTGTATATTCTGAGTAATATCATTCATTTTCTCATTTACCAATTTTTTTTGAGAACTTATTATTTGTTAGGCCACATTATATGTGAAGCATGGGGCTACGTTTAGGGGAAACAACAGGCCAGTGTGGGAAGGAAACATATCTTAAATACCACCCTTATAAATAGAACATTATGAATGGTAAGTGTTTTGATGGATAAAAGTATGTTTACAAAAATATTAGATTCTTAATCGAGATTAGGAGGTCAGCATCCCTGAAAAAAATGATCATTAATATATCATCTAATAGAATGGGAGGAGTGAACCAAGCTAAAGGAGAGTCCACATTCCATTTAATGGTGATGATATAAACCTAATGTATTTCCATGAGAATTTCCATGAGAAAATTTGGAATATAAGAGTGATGGAAAATAACAGAAGCTGTACATCAAAATGGCTATCCTACAAAAGCAACCTAGAGATTCAGTGCAATTCCTATAAAAATCCCAATGACATTCTTTAAAGAGATAGAACAAAAATTAATGAAATTCATATGGAATAACAAAAGACCTAAATATCAAAAAACCTCCTGACCAGAAAAAGAGAATGGAGGTATTACAATTCCAAACCTCAAACTATACTACAAAGCCATAATAATTAAAACAGCTTGGTACTGATACAAAAACAATCAGACCAATGGAACAGAACTGAGTGCCTGGAAATAAAACCACACATATATAGTCAACTAATTTTTGACAAAGGAGTGAAAAATTTACATTTAAACAAAGATAGCCACTTCAATAAATGGTGCTGGGAAAATTGGACTAAGACATGCCAAAAAAAAAACAAAAACAAAAAACGGACCAAGACATCTCCCTCACACCTTGTACAAAAATCAATTCAAAATGGATAAAAGACTTAGATACTTAGATGTCAGACCTGAAACCATAACATACCTAGAGGAAAACTTCGGCAAAACCCTCCATGAATTACAATTCAGAAATCCCTTTCTGGATGCATATACAGATGGCCAAAAAATGAAGGAAAACATAAACAGATGAGACAACACTAAACTAACAGCTTCTGTACAACAAAAGGAACAACAGAAAAAAACCAAAAAGAAGCCCAACCGAATGGGAAAAAATTTTTGCCCTCCACAAGAGTGATAAGGGTTTAATAACAAAGATCCACAAGGAACTCACATAACTAAACTAGAACAAAACAAGAAGTTCAATCAAAAATGAGGAGAAGAACTAAAAAGACACTTCTCCAAAGAGGAAATACAAATGGTACATGAAAAATTGCTCAACCTCACTAGTAATCAGGGAAATGCAAATCAAAACCACAATGAGATACCACCTTACACCAGTAAGAATGGCCCACAGTCAAAGAATGGGCAACAACAAGTGCTGGTGTGGATGTGGAGAGAAAGGAACTCTCTTACATTGCTGGTGGGAATGTAAACTGGTCCAGCCACTATGGAAAGCTGTATGGAGGACCCTCAAATTAATGAAAAGGGAACTACCATTTGACCCAGCAATTGCTCTCTCGGAAATCTACCCAAGAGACATCAATGTGGATACAAAGGGACACCTGTTTTTGGATGTTTACTGCAGAACTATTTAGAATTGCAAGGACTTGGAAGCATCCTAAATGCCCCCAAATAGATGACTGCATGAAAAAGATGTGGTATATATACACAATGAAATATTGCTCATCAATTAAAAATGACAAATTTGATGATTTTATGGTAACATGGATGTACTTAGACGAAATCATATTAGCGGAAACAAGTGAAAAAGAAAAAGAGAAAACAAATTGTTTCACTAATATATGGGATATAGGAAAAAATAAAAGCCATGAGGAAAAGTCAAAACAAGCTAACCACCAAACTGAAGTACACACCTTGGAGCAGGGGGGAGGGGGGAGATGGTGGGGAGGGTGGGGGGTGTGAATCCCTGGGATTACAAAGATGTGAAATTTATATATAAATAAATTATTTTTAAAAAGAATGGAAAAAATATAAAATGAAATAAAGTGGAAAAAAACAGAAGCTCCACAGTTCAAGAGGTGGAAGGAGTCACCTTATATAGAAGGAGAGTTGATTCTCTATTTCACAGAAGGGGGATGCTCCAATGTTAACGGTTCCTTGATTGGGATGTTGGGGGGAGGGGGGATAAGGGAGTTACTAACTCATGCAAACATAGAGCTTCATAGGCAAAGGTACTCTATGAGAAGTGGAATCATCAAGTCATTGTGACAGATCTACAAGTCATGAGATGGAGGTATGAAGTGATGCTGGAAATAAGTGACAGTGTCAGATATGAAGTGGTAGGCCATGTTACATGTTGTAGTCATTATTCAAATAATGAGAAGCCACTATTTTAACACAGGTGTGATACAATCAGACTTACCTTTCAAAACTGAACTTTGGTTACTCTGGTCTGGAGTATGAGTGGGAAGAGAAGCCAAAATAAAAGGGGGGGGGCTAATAAAATATTGTAATAGTCCACTTGAGGGCTGGAGATGGCTTAGGCTAGAGTAGTGGCAATAAGTGTAGAAAGACATGGGGAATTTTGCATATATATATATAGGAGGCAATATTGACAGCTATGTGATGAATTGCATGTGAGGGCTGAAGTTTAAGGAAGAGTCATGGATTATTCCTAAGTCTCTTCCTCGTGCAAGTCATCAGACAGTGGTATTGCTCAGTCTGCAGTGCAAGAGGATCAAGTAGGGAAACATGAATTTGACTTTTGACATGAATTTGAAATATCTATTAAGAAATGTCAAACAGACATTTGGAATTATGGTCTAGAGTTCCAAAGAGAGTTTTGTTCTACAGAAATAAATTGTGAGTCATCAGACAATGGATATTAATTAAAGTCCCTAATGAGAATAGATCACTTAGTAAGAGAACACAAATCAAGAAGCAAAGAGACCTTATGCTTTAGTTTTGAGGAACTTCAATATTAGTTGTTCAGGAAGAGGAATAAGAAACTGCAAATAAAGTGGTCGTGAGGATTTAGAACTGAAAAAATAAATAGAAGATGAAGAAGGAAGTCGAAGAAGGAAGTGATCAACATCATCACTGAAATTTTCTGTTGAATTTAGTGAGATGACAATGATGGGAAGAGTCTAGAGTTGAGTGAGGGGAGAAGAAGGAAACAAGGGCAATTTGATTAACTGTTCTTTCAAGAGGCTGAGGGATGAGGGAGAGGAGACAGTATGGGTCGTTTGGGGCAGAGGAAGGTTCTTTTTTTAATGATAGTGACTTAAGCCCTAGAGTGAAGGAGTCAGTTCTAAGTGAGTTTAGAATATGAGAGTGATAAAGGATACAGAAAATATATAGTTTATAAGGAGGAAAGTACTCTCCATAGAAGGAAGGATACTCCAAATTTAGAGATTCCTTGATTGTATGTTAGTTGGGAGAACATAAGGGGAGTTACCATATTATTCTCATTCTTTCTCTGTCTCTCTCTCACCCTTCTCTCTCCAAACTCCTGGACTCTTCATCTAAAATACCAGGTTATGTTCTTGTGAGTGGAAAGATGGATGAAGGGGAGTGTCTAATGCTTTGAATAGGTGAAGGTTTAAAGTAGTTTTTGCACACAGGAACATTTTGGAGAGCCCTTTTTAAGGATGGAGGTTTTTGTTATTTATAACTGGACCAATGTGCCCTGTTGATAGAACTTTCCTGGGTAGTATTTAACTACAGGAATATAGAAAACAGATAGCTGAGCTATAGAAGGTTGAGATTTAATGAAATGTTACACATAGAGAACTGGTTCCGTAAAAAACTCAGTTCTCACTTAATTCCTCCTACTCCCCCTCTGCACGCTCAAAGGCCCATTCATAAAAGGTCTTGGATTCGTGAGTCAGCATTAACTTAATTTCTGAGGGCAACAGAAGGTTTGCAACGTAGCAGTGCAGCCCCTTAAATACAGTTAGACATCTGCTTTTTAAAATGTCTTCTTCCACCATTCTGTTCTCTTGACTGGATCTTCCCTTTTCCTTTTTCTCTCCTTTCCTGTTTCCTCTAATTTCTGGTCATTTCTCAGGTGGAGACACTGAATCATTCCAACAGTTTCACTGCTGCCTACTAAACTGAACCCTCAGGGTACCACCTTCCCCTAAAAATAGATTACCAACATGTTTTCCTAAACAAACACAATTCCTGTTCTAAATAAATTCAGGAACCAGCAGCTCAAGGGATAATTATTTTTATCCACAATTCATTTTTATTTAACCCAGTCCCTTATCTGTGATAATCTGATCTAAAGAAGTCTTTGAAATTTCCAATGGTAGGAAAAATTTGTTCTCTTTCCTGTCATCAACCAGCAACTATGTGACCTTAGGAAAGGTATTTCTTGTTCTGGGTTAGGGGTAGCAAAGCTGGAGGTACAGATCTTATCTACTGCTTTGCATTGTAGGTACATTTGCATTGTAAATAGTTTTATTAGAACACAGCTACTCTTTTTTTACTTATAATCTAGAGCCCTTTTAGTGCCGGAGTAGTACAGTTGAGTAGTTGTTACAGAGATTGTTTAACCTGCAAACCCAAAGTATTTACTACCGGCATCTTTAAAGAAAAATGTTTGCTGAATCCTGTTTCATTCATTTTTAATCTTTACTTAGTTTTTAATAGAAGAATATTTGACACATGGCATTGTATACATTTTAGGTATACAACATGGTAATTTGTCCTAAATTATGATTGCCATTGTGGCAAAAATTAGCATTTCTAGCACAATAAATAATTATCCTTTTATTCACTGGTTGGAATAATTTTCAGTCTCAGCAAGTTTGCTGTTTTTAACACATTGCACATTTGATTTCTAGGGTTTATTTACTATTCATTGTAAGTTTGTACCCTTAATCCAACATTTATTCCATCCCTCCACCTTTCATCCCCTGGTAACCACTATTCTCTCCCTGTTTTCACAGGGTTGACTTTTTTTTTCTGTTTTCACTTGCATTACCATGTATTTCATGTTGCCCTTATACCTGGGCTGTTATCTTGCTTCTTCTGTTTCTGCTGGGTGAGCTTACCCTTCTCAGCCTCTTCTTTGGGTTTCCAACACCTGCTCTTTCTCATTCCAACCACCCCAGTGCAGTGGCAAGGGGGATTTCCTCTGGGGGTTCACCTGGCCATGAGCTCAACTTTCAGGCTCTGCTTACAGGAATGTGCTCAAGAACCGGAGACTCTAGCCCTGAATCTTGGGGTTCAGAATTGCACCCTGCCTTTGTAGACCACACAATAAGAAGCCAGAGCACTCCAAGGATCAAGTAGTGAGCCATTTTCAGACGTCAACAGAGGCTTGAGACTGTTACCCCCTAGGTTGGGATGGTGGCAATGGCCAGAGGAATGAGGACTAGCAGAGAGAGCTGTAAATTTTGTGTTTAACTTTCTTAGATACCATATATCTGCTATCATATACTACTTGTATTTCTCTGTCTGATTTATATCACTTAGCGCTATGGCTCAAGGTCTGTTACTGCAGTTGCAAGTAACGGAGCCTTTCCCTTTTCACAGCTGAGTAATATTCCATCACTTGCATGTACACACAGATATGATGCATAGGTGTGTATATGTGTACATATACACAAAGATATATATATATATATATCATAACAACTTTATCCATTTATCCATTGATGGGCACTTAGATTGTTTGCATATCTTGGCTATTGTGAATATTGCTTCAATAGACATGGAAATGTACATATTTCTTTGAAATCCTGTATTCATTTCCTTTGGATATTTACGCAGAAGTGGAATTGCTAGATGCTATGGCAGATATAGTCCTAATTTTTTTCTTGGAAACTTCATATTGTTTTCCATGGACGTTGACCTAATTTGCAGTTCTACAAACAAAGGCTCCCTTTTCTCCATATCTTCCCCAAAACTTGCTATGTCTTGTCTTGATAGTCATTTCAGGAGATATGACGTGATAGCTTAATGTGTTTTGGATTTGCATTTCCCTGGTGACTAGTGATCTTGAGCATCTTTTCAGTAGCTGCTGGGCATCTGTATGCCATTTTTTTTGAAAAATATCTATTTAGTAAAGCCCATTGTTAAATTGAATTTTTGTAGTTAAGTTATATGAATTTTAAAAAAATATATTTTTATATTAAACCATTGTGCAATATATGGTTTGTAAAAATCTCCCATTCTAAGGTCACCTTTTCAATTTTTAAATTGTTTTTGTTGTGCAGATTCTTTTAATTTTGATGTACTTCCACTTATCAAGTTCACTTTTTTTGTTTGTGCTTTTGGAAGATGTCCAGGAGTTCCCACCCTATGTTGTTTCCTTCTGGGAGCTTTATAGTATCATGTCTTATGTTAGTATGTTAGTATCATGTCTTTCACGGATTTCATCTCAATTTTTGTGAATATGTTGGATAGGGGTCTAATTTCATTGTTCTGCATTTGTTGAAGAGACTATCTCTTTCCTATTGAGTGCTCTTAGCTATCTGGTCAAATATTAGTTCATCTCATATGCAGGGTTTAATCCTGGGACCTTCATTCTGTTCCATTGGTCCATGACCCTGTTTTTGTGCTGCTACTACCTATTTTATAACTTTGTAGTATAGTTTGAAATCAGGAGGTGTGATTTCTCTGCTGTTACTCTTTTTCCTTAGGATTTCACTGACTCTGTGAGGTCTTTTCTGACTCCATATGAATTATAGGATTGTTTTGTTCTATTCCTGGAAAGACTATCTTTCGTATTGTGATGGGGATTGCATGGAAACTACAGGTAACTATGGGTAGTATGGATATTTTAACAATATTAATTCCAGTCCATGAAAACGGGATGTCTTTTCATTTGTGTCTTTTCTGATTTCTTTTAGTAAAATCTTGTAGTTTTTATTGTACAGGTATTTCACTTTCTTATGTAAATTTATTGTTTTTGATGCTATTGTGAATGGGAGTCTACTGCTTTTTAAAATGTTTCATCATTAATGTGTAGATATACAACTGATTTCTTTATGTTGGTTATATATCCCGTGGTTGTACTGAATTCATTGATTAATGTTAACAGTTTTCTGGTTGAGTTTTTGTGTCACCCTTGCTTTAGATCCTTGTTTTAGGAGTTTATAGTCCTGTAAAATGAAGGAATATGAAACTGTGCTTGCTTAATATATTTTATTTTTATATTTGAAAATATTAAAGGTATAAATATTAGGTCTCTGTATAGACGTCACCTCATCTGAGAAGTTTTATTTGACTATCATTGAAAAGTAGCAATTCTGGCCCCTGTCATTCTGTATACTTTTGTCTTATTTTTTAATAGCATACATTATTCATGTATAATATAATGCATATATATATATTTATCTTCCTACTGTAAGAAAATTAATTCTGTGAGGAAAAGAAATTTGTTTTGTTCATTGTCTTGTGTCTAGAATCATATGACTATACAGTACTCAGTAAATATGTGCTAAATAAGCAAATAAACATAAACATAAAAAATGCTGTATAACTGTGTAAAATGGTGGCTAAGCAGAAGAACAATGGAGTCAGACTGCTTGGTTTAAATAGAGTTAAATTTTACAGTTTGTGATGTCATGTGGACAAATTACTTCTCATCGTCTTCCTTTGAAAGGACTCTCTACTTCCTTGAGAATGATAGTAATAATAATCACATATCATTCAGAATGGATGAGGCTATTCTGCAATGGAAAATAACCTTCAAGATCTCAATGGTTTAACACAAAGTTTAGCTCTCACCCCCTTATACATTTCTATTGCAAGGCAACTACAAATTATAATCCAGCAGTTTTCACTCTTAGAACCATTGCTAATAGTAATAGTTGAGGAGAGATCCTGATGAACTGCATATTAGTTCTTAAAGCTTTCACACAGTCATGGCATTCATCACTCAATTCACATTTCATAAGCTAAAAGCAAGACATGCTCACTCCTAACACCAAGGTTGAAGAGAAGAGCAATATATTTGGATATTTGTAATCAATTATAATAATATCACATCATTTCGTTGGGTTTCTTCAAAAATCAAATAAGAAAAGCATCCAAAGCATGAGGTGTAGTTCATGATATAAAACAATAACAACAAAAATAGAGTATCAAATGCTAGCTTTGTTATTAGGTAGCATTGAATTACACAGAGAATATCCTGATCAGGAAAAATGGCAAACAACAACTATTGTCAGCTTTGCAAGGAAACTTTGACCATGGCAAGTATAAGGGAACATAGATGGGGTTAACAGAAAACCCTCTTTCTCTAACTATGTTTGCAACTCCCAGATGAGAACTCAATCACTAGGTTACACAAAAATATTTTCATTGTCTTCTCCTCAAATTGGTTTCTTGGAGAACACAATATAGAAGGAATACAATGGAGAGATATTATTCTGTTATCTGATTTTGATACAATACCTTGCCTTTTTTCTAGAAAGTCCAATATTTTGTTTGTTTCTAGCTGCATGAATTACTGTTTCTTTGTTAAGCTATATGAATATGTATATGCATATCACTTAACCCCATACCTCTCATATATTAGCAAATATATCTTTACAAATCTCTGCTTGCTGGTGAATTTGATTTCTCAGTTTTCTAAAGAAGCAAGTAGGTTAAATAGTGACGCAAGCTTTATTTTGAAAAAAAAAAAAAAGTAAAACGAGAGGATTTTATATTGACATAAGAGGTGTAAATCTGGTTGTAACTCTAACTTCTTAGGCAATCTTGACTGTGTCACCTACTCTCTTTCAAACTAAGATTCTTTATTTGAAGAATTAGGGGAGTTAGTTTAAACCTCACTCACTTCCATGTTCTATCTGGAGTGACAGAGGAGATGATCTCCGTACTCTTCCCTAACTTCAGATATTAGTCCATGATGCCAAGTCCTTGGCCCATGCTTCTATTAGCATATAATATGAAGAAATCAAATTAGATTCCTCACTATCATTACAAGCTATTTTCTAGAAGCTCAGTTGATTGGAATGAATTGTTTGACTTTTCTTATCCAAGTGAAACCAAATTTCATAATCTGTGAAATTCACTCATCAATGATTATTAGCAACATCATTTGAAATATACTTAGTCTGCAATTAAAAAGAAAATGTCCAGTAAATAACAAAGTCAAAGAATGAGAATGATTCATTCAAACAGTTGAAGCTTGATTAATTGTCAGAGTCATCCTCATTAGAAGTCTAATGATTGCATATTCCAAAGACATCCATTTAATTTCTCAAATTGTTTTTCAAACAAAGACATTAGTCTTTTTTTTTTTTTTTTCATCTTGAAAATGCTGGTCAAGTGTTTACACAGATGATTTTTTTAAGTTCAAAACTCACCAATCCCAAAGGTTCTCAAAATCTCTTTTCAGCATTTAAATCACTTTTTCTTTCTAATAGTATACCTGCCATTTGTAATAAGGCAGTAATTAAACGTAATAAGTTAATTTTGATTCATGATACATTTTTCTTTATTCTGCAACCCAAGGATATATAAATGGATTAGTTTACTATGATAAAGGACTATTGGAAGTTTTCTCCCAAATGCCTGTTGTTTTGAATTCATCTTTCAGAGTCATATCATAATCCTTGTTTGAGACAAAGATTCATAAAACACAACTGATTTCATTTGTGTGGCAGCCACTCTTGATTATCCAGCCTTACAGCCATACCAACCCTCTCTTTCTTTTCTTTGCAAAATAAATGATAAAATTTGCAGAAAATCAACCTAACAAGTTCCATGAATATATGACCCATGTTCAAGCAAGAGGTACCTAAGGGTCATAACCACTGTTCTAGGAAAATTGTATTTTTTCTGATAAAAGGGGCATGTATGTTAGTACCAGCCTTTTTCCTTCTTTCTGTATTGATCATGAATGTTATGGTGGAGCGGTAGAACTTCCACTGACATCATGATGTCAAACTATGGAGAACAAAGGCAAATACACCCTAAGTTACAAAAAAGGGAAAAGACCTCAACGTTTCATGACTATTAGGGGCAGCTACAGCAAGACTACCAGCTACACCAACACTATCTTCTTTGGTGAAATTTCCATTTCCTTGCCCACTGGGGTGCATGTTAGTTTGTTTTGATTTGCATGCTTCTGATGATTTTGTGCCCTATCTTCCACTCACTAAATTCAACATTCTTTTCATTGTAATATTTTAATTAAAAATGTTTGCACAATCACTGGAACAAAAGGTCTTTAAAGAGGTTACTTCGATCTGTATCCTTCACATGTAAGCTAAGTACTCCCTGACACATGATTATTTAACTTGGAGTTTAAAAGAAAAATATTCTTCATCCTTTATCATTAATCCCATCTGTTGGCTTTTGGTGTCATTTAATATGGAAGAAGAAGTGGGGAATAGCTCGGAAAAACTTCAACTGGCTTCTGGCACTTGCTTTAAACCCTAAGAGAATGGTATAAAATCAAGCAGTGTGAATTTAATCGCATCTCTGGGCATCTTGGGACTCTCCCACAGTGTCACAATATGGTAGGCAGTTATTTGTTGCTAGTGCCCCTAATGCCTCCATTTATTTTAATTCTAGTCATTCTTTTTATTTTTTTCTCCAAATCTGTTTCTCTCCCTCTTCATGAGGTGTATGCTATAATGGGATATTTAAAGGCTAAGATTCAAAAAAGTGAGAAAAGTAAAGGACACTATTCAAGGTCACATCAGTCATGTTTAACTTTCAATTTCACACATAATCTAGTCAGGTCTGCATATATCTGATGCAATAAATTGTATGGGAAAACAGAATCTTCTAGTTCCAACTATATGGATGAGAAAATACATATGAGGACTGTATATTATACTGAATTAAATGCCTAGGATCTTCTGTAATCTGTTTCCTTCTTGCAAATCAAAATGGAAAACTGATAATCAAGCCTTTGATTATTTCAAAAAGAATAACTTGGCACTAAGGTGACAATTGTCAGAAGAGTGGATTGAGAGACTCAAAGAAAACCATCTACCTAAACTCTTATTTTTAACCTGTGGTCAGGAACCATTTATGTGTGCTTATGACATTTCATTGATATTAAAAATGTACGAATTTGTGGATTTTGATGAATTATGATCAATTTGGTACTATAATTCCCAAATTATTATTTTGTAGTATAGTCCTACTTAAAACCTGTCAATGAAAATATATTTTAATATCTTCCCTCAAAGTCAGTAACAGTGACTGTGGTGTGGGAATATGCATGTGAGAAGTTATGATCCTATGTCTTCGAATCATATACAGTGTTGTATAACAATGTTTCTTCACAACATTTTTAATAGAAAAAAAATATTACCAAGTATATCTAATCCTCCCTCTCATTTCCTGTATCATTTCAATTATCCCATTTGCTTAACCATAAGATATAATCATTGAATAAATTGTTGGTATAATTTTGAAAAAAATGTCTGTTAGATCAAAATGAATAAAAGTTGTTCGCTGATTTCTTCTCTGATGTTCTTTATGTATATCAACATTTCTGATTTATACAATTTTTCTTTCGTTTGAAGAACTTTAACAAACACTTCTTGCAAGGAAGATCTCCCAGTTTTGGTCTGAGAAAGTTTTTGTTTTTCCTTCACTTTTATTTTCCCTTCACAGGGCACAGAATTTCAGGTTGTGGGTGTTTTTAAAATCAACACAATAAATATTTTACTTCACTCTCTTATTGCTTACATGGTTTCTGAGGAAAAGTCAGATGTATTTCTTATTTTTGTTCCTCTATAGGTAAAGCATTTTCTTATATGACTTCTTTCATGGTTTTTCCTTTATCTTTGTTTTTCTGTAGGTGCAGTTATATTTTTAAGACATTTCTTCTTGGTATTCTATGAGAATATTTCGTTGGTGGTTTTGTGCATGACATTAATTTTGGGAAATTCTCACTTGTTATTGTTTGAAATATTTCTTTTTTTAAAATTTGAAATTTATTTATTTATTTATCTATATTATTATAAAGTTTATTCCGGTTGACAAGTTAGGCCATAGACAGGTACATGAAATTTCCATAAAAGGGATGAGTATGTGGGGGCTTAGGAGGGGTGGAGATGGGAGGGAGTGGTCAGAGAGGGAAGGAAGGTGGTGTGTGGTCCCCAGGGAATACAAAGATGTGAAACACATATATAAAACAAATAAATAAAGAAAAAAAAAAAGGAATCAGTACAATTTCCACGCTGGGGAGAAGCAGCTCTCCTGCCTGCCTGGCACTATGCAGATGGCTCTCTTGTTCTTTCTCCATGCCCTAATAACCCCGTCCTTTTTTTCCTCTTTTTTAAAAAAAATTAATTTAAATTTTAAAAATTTGCATATATGTATATTTATATTTGTTTGAAATATTTCGGCTGCTTTTTCTCTTTTATCTTCCTTCTAGTTTTTCCTTTATGTGTATAGTATACTTTTCATAGCTGTTCTATATTTCTTTGGATATTCTGTCACATATTTTTCAACTTTTTCTCTTTGGTTTTCTGTTTTGGAAGTTTCTATTTATATATTCTCAAAAATCAATGTTTATTTCCTTAACTGTGTCCAATCTACTAGGTACTAGTCCATAAAAGGCATTATGAATTTTTGTTATGGTATTTTTTATTGCAATCATAAACTCAGAACTCTAATGGAAGTAATAAATAAATTGCAAGGACAGATGTGTAATGGAAGAAGATATATGTAATTTCTAAGCATAAAAAATAAAGTTGGAATTAGCTATTTTTGATAATGTACCAATTCTACTTCTCTAGAAGTTAATATAAATCCAGTAGGAGATTAGTTAATAGACTTTTCCAATATGAAAAAAATTATTCTAAATTTCATTGTAATAATTTGGACTCTAGGATATGACAACTTGGGTTAGAAAACAGAAACCGGTCAAATATCAAAATACAGAAAAAACAGGAAATATTATTACTTCTGCTGTATTACAGACAGGCTCTTAACTTTTCTCTGCATTTCCTCCATTAAGAAGACAGATTTAGATTCAGCAAAAAACAAAAAACAAACAAGATATACAACTTGAAGTCTGTATGTGAGTTTACAAGCTTGGAGCACAAATCAGGTATTCAATAGTCAATTCGTCTTAAATGCTGTGGCCTATAATAATAGTCCTGTTCCATATCAGTGCCAAGAGTCTATAATATTTGAACCCAAAATTTTCTTAAATAATTATCTTAAATAATTAGTTCCACTAGTTTTCATTGAAGATGATGAGTTTCTGCTTTTAATTTCTACTTTGTGATTCAAAGCCTGGCTCTGAGTCATATTGCCTTCATTAGCTCTGTGGTTATAATACAGGAGCTAGGTTTATTACTTTTTAATTGTCTAACTGAATGGGAGTCTTTAACAAGGTGTTACCAAAATGCAGTTGTCTTTCAAGGAATTTACAATTTAAAATTTGACTCACTTAAACCTAACAAAGTTCAGGCTGTTGAAGCTGCAAAAAAAAAAAAAAACTACCTCTAGTTTTTCATGGACCCCTCATTTCTTGCACACCAATAAGGAAATATTGGACCTAGTTAGTGCAAACACTTTAGAGCATCTAAGATGGATAGAAGCACTCAAACAATTGTTCCATTTTATTCTAATTAAGTTGCCCCTATAAGATGTACTTCAGAACAAAGAACAAAAGACAGATATAGAAAATATGATAAAAAGGAACATAAAAAAACCAACCCAGGAAGCCCAACAGTCTAGTAATGAGAGTTTCAGGCATTGCTAGTTAATGCTACAAAGTGAAGCTGGAGAAATACTAGGAAAAAAATCTACTTTCAATACATGCTCTCAAATGAAAGTATCCTCTGATTGCAGATAAGAATGATGCAAATGACATACATTCAGATCTTGTTCATGTGATAATGTTTGAACAATAATGAAGAATAAGAATAAATGTTTTCAGGGACAGAATTAAGAATCACACAGTGTATTTGCATGTATGTATACATGTACCTGTGCTTGAGAAGGGGGGAGGAAGAGAAGGGGGGAGGTGGAAGAGAAAGAAAGAATGCATTCAGAGGACTCAGACATGAATTCTATTTACATAATCAGTACAACTAGCTGTTACACTACAAGGCTTGCAACAGGCTGAGAGAGAAAATAAATTTAAAATTCTATACCTAGACAAATTATCCATGAAACAGAAAACTAAGAAATTTGCAAGGACTAAGAAATTTTATAACCACACATACACTCTTCATGAAAAAATTAGACTGGTATTTCTAGTAAAAAAGAAGGCTTGAAACTCTGAACAATTCATGTACTGCAAGAAAATAGGGATGGAAATAAGAAATAATTTATTATGTGTTTTTAGTTGCAAAGAAAATACTGGACCTGAAGAGGTAAGTAGAGCACCATTGATGATGTGATTAATTTAGGTGATTTGGGAGAGTATTCACAGCCTACTGATCAGCTGAAGAGAGGCTGAAAGTAGAAAGTCTACCTTCAGAGAATCAACAAAAACAAGTTGACCCTCACCTAAAGAATATAAGTTTTATATGTGGTGACAGGGAGAAAGAGAAAGACTGAAGGCAGTTGAGATGGTCTAAAAAGGATAAATCATGACGTAGGGACTACTATAATAAAGTAATACGAGTTAAAAGGAGATTCAAAGCAGGATTTTTGATGGCCTCTTCTTAAGGGGTGGGGCTAGGAATTGAAAGAGGGGAAGCACATTTTGTTTTGTGCTTATTTGTATTTATTGGATATTTTCTCTTAGCATACATCCATGTGTCATATAAGATTTAACAAAAATAAATGAGCAAATAGGAAAGAAAAAGAAACTTGGAGGTATTTTCTGTGCTTATTTGGAAATATATACTAGATAAATTAAGAGGGAAAAGGAAGTTGAACATGACGATCTATCTATCCAGCATATATATGCATACGTATACATACATACATATATATATATACATATATACCATGTAGTATGGATATACGTGTGTGTGTATATATATATATATATAAAAGTTAGAAAGTTAGAGCAACATGTGCTTTAAGTTTTGTTGTCTTTTGTCATGTTTGTATGTTTTCCATTGAGATATTACTAATTTAATAATAACAAAGTACCACAATACTAAGTATAATTTCATTCTACACACACATCCTCCTATCCACAGACCCTGAAATTACAGTTTTAGTTAATTATCCACTGTGAAAACAAATGTCCTTATTATTCTCAGAAATCTTTCTTTAAAATTGGCGGGGCAGTGGGGGGGGGGTTCCTATGGTGTGGTAACAGATGCCTGAAGAGTGTAATGCTAAACCTCTGAATCATGTACAGTACTGTAAACCAATGTAACTTCAATAAAAGAAGCTATAAAACAATTTTTAAAATGGGGGTCGCTATGCTAGGCCTTTGACAGTAGGCAGGAAAGCCTACAAAACAAGCAGCTGCTCATGCCAAATGCCCATGGCACTCCCACCTGAAGTGCTGTTTCCAGCTAGAGTAAGACCTTGGTGGGTTTTTCTGTTTATTTTGTATCTACCCATTCTCCTTGTGAGATTAGTTTTCAGTTTTTCTACACTTTATCTTCCAGTCATATAATTTTTCAGGAAAAGAATGCAGCCAGTATATTTACCAAATATTTTTTCATGTTTAAAATCTCTATTATTGAATGATTGAATGGGGCTAGAATTCAAGATTGAGACTCCTTTGTGCTTCTACTTCTGAAGACATTGCCGACTTGCAGAGCCTGTTGGAAAAAAATCAGGAAAAAAACCAATTCTCCTTTATTATGCACATCCTCTTTTCCTAGGATGCTATCTGTTGGGTTCAGAACTCTCCCAGTACATCTCTAAATGCAGTTCTTATTCTAGCATTTCTTTTTGATATTTAGAATCACTATCCTTGAACTTTTTCATTGCTATTAGAAAAAACAAATAAATCCACAGAAGCATGAAAATATCTTAGTCTTGCCAATGCTATAGTGCTAAGGAAAGGATTGATCAGGAAAGTAAACAGATAAGATTAAACACTATTTTTTAAAAGCTTAGACCAGTGATACTTGGTCTTTTACAGGCAAGACTTTTACGCCTCTCAGAATGAGAGTTTCTGGAAGTAATGGACTAATTTTTTTTTTGCAATTTATTTAATTGCCTAGAGATGTAATTGAGGAAATTATCTGACAGAACCAGCAGTGCTTGGTTTCATATAGGAATGGGAGAGTCTTCTGTAAATTAGCCTACTTGTGCAAGAGAATTAATAGACATTTGAAGACTTCTATAATAACACTTTTAATTCCATCCAGCTATCTTTACCAAACCAATTTGGAGATAATTTTAGAAATTTTATTCAAATAAATGAAGGTTCAACTGGTTATCATTTTTATAATAAATCCCATCACCAGAATGCCACCCATTTCTCCTTGGTTCCTGATAAGCATGTATCACTTTATTAATATTCATCCACTCATTTGTCACATTCTGGAGAGAATGAAATAAATCCTCAGCTTCCATTTGCTAGAGGATGGGCTTGAAGTCCAAGGAAAAATAAATTATATATTTTGCTAATTTATTTTCTCAGCAACATTGCTAAGGCTAGGTACCAATGACACACAACATTACTAAGGCTAGGTACCAATGACACAAAAATGACCAAGTGATTTTCTGTCTTCTGCCTAAGAGAAACATACAAAGAAATCAATACAACACAATGTCTACAGAATATTTTTATATTTAACAGAAACTTCACTAGTATCAAAATCATTGGTATCCCAGTCCAGGAGTCTCTCTCTTAAACTTCACAGTCTTTGTACAGTTTGCTTGTTATCAATGTTCTTCTTCCACAGTGATACTTGTAGAGCTCAAGTCTAATGAAGCTCTCGACTAATAGAAAAACCAAAATAACTTTCTCAACCCCAGGCAAAGGGCATGTTAGATCACAAGCAAAACCTAATGTCACTATTCAGTCATATCCCTTTCATATCTCTTAACAGCTGTGCTCATTCAATACAGAAGCCAAAAACCTACCAATTCCCTCCAGATTCCTCAAATGTTGTACTTCTATGGCTTGAACACCCTTCAGTTTGCCTAGACGATGCCTCCTATACCTTATCCAGCGACTCTTTGCCTGCTACCTCCACTTAATGAAGCCCTAGGGAGGTAGCCTCAAGGGAGGTAAGTTACCACCGTCTCTTCGCCTCCTGCTGTATCTTGTTTCACCCATCAGGTTGCGAAGCTCGTCTCCCCAAAAGGGTCAGATAACTTTTTCTCAATAGGATCAGGGTAGACCTCCTATCATTTTGGCCAGTGGAGGCCATGTGAGTCTCGGGAAGCCTAGCAACATTTCTTTTGGAATACAGATTGCCTGAGGTTGAGAGCAGAGAGGACCTTGAAGGCAAAGGAGAAGCTTTTCTCTTTGCCCTTATTTTGTCTTTTTCAATTGCTTGCATACACACGCACATACGCATGTATGTGTATGTATGTATGTACATCTTAATCTCTTGTGCCTTTCCGTTCCCCCAATTTTATCCTCCTCCCCCTCTCTTGCACCGTCTTTGCCCTTTTTCCTAATCAAAGAAGCAGTAACTCTTCTCCATTTGATAACCAAGAAGAATGTAGTTTGGGGGTGTCATCCAGTTGGTGGTTTATCAGTGAACAGGTTCTCCCTAAGAATTGCATCATCATGCTCAGTGAAAATGAGGTCATCCATGGTTTGTCTGCCAAGCGAATTTCTCTCCCCTCTTCCTGATGCCGTTGGTTAAGTGCAGGATAAACAGCTCTGGTTTTTAGAATTTACAACCATGTAAATTCTCAATATATATTATAGTAAATTGATTTTTCCTTTGTTAAACTGTCTGATGCTGTTTTGATTGCTTGTCTGGCCCGAGAAAGCCCAGAGGGGGAGGGGATGATTTCCTTTGTACCCCGACAGGCCTCTCCATAGTCTATTGCATCTATTAGGTACATCGTTGTCTCTCAAGTTGTGAATTTCTTGAAATTATGGATAATGGTTTATCTTTTTATACACATGATCTATCAATGTGCTGAGATATGGTAGTAATTAAAAAAGTAGTCAACAACAGGGTTCTCCACAGGTATCCTTTGAGATGGGAACATGGTAGATTGCTTTTCTTTTTTCCTTTCAGCCTGAGTCAGTGGTTTTCAAAGTGTGGTCTCTGGATCTGTAGTATCTAGGAAAGTGTTAGAAAAGCAAAGTCTGCAGACCTGCTATACCCCATCTCTCCCTTGCCCCCAATCTATTAAACCATGAAATCTGTCTTCCAGGTGTTTATTATACAGGCTGAAGCATAAACAGCTGTCCTCCTGTGGTCACTGTGGCCGGTGACCATTGTATTGCTTTCCAAATGCATGAGGTGGAATAGATAAAATTAATGAAGTCCTAAATATTCCAGAAGATTAATTATATACAGGTTTTAAGAATTAGCCACGCCTAGAACAGCATATTGTCATGGGCATGAATGTCACAGGAGAATCACATGGAGCATGATGTCAAAACATAGATAATGTGCCAAGCAAGAAATGTCTTTGGTGCACCGAGGAAGCCGAAGGAAAAGAACAGTACAAGACTCCAGTACTCCTGGTTGGAGGTAATTCAATAATTTCCTATGTGAGGAGGGACTGGAAGTCAATAGCAGACTCATATCAAACATAGTATCTACAACATTTTAATTGTGCCATACAGCCTCTTTGTAAAGAGGACGAACTTGGCTGTTGAACACAGTGTAATTCTAAACCTGGCTACTCTGGCGATCAGCTGTGTGATCTGAATCTTGCTAGTCTTATCTACAAAATAGGAATAAACAATGTGTTGATCAGGAAAGATTAGTTTGTAATAAATGATGAAATAGCAGTAAAATGATTCTAGTGGATACATACAAGCTACTCAATATATGCTAATTGTTGTTACATGTAGTTTAAAAAATTGATCATAAGTTCTACATATAAGAGGTATATCCATGATGATAAAGTGATTTTCACAAACTACCTTGTGTTATGAGTGTCAATTAATAACCTTAGTTGGCTGCGTGCATGCGTATGTGTGTGTGTGTGTGTGTGTGTGTGTGTGTGTGTGTAGGCAAACTTTCTGACCTCATGATATGATGCCCTTTCAATTCTTTCCTACTTATTGTTAGATCTACATAGCTTGCTATTCACATGATAAAAAAGGTTCCTTGATTGCTATGGTGGAATGATAGATTAAAAAACGTCAGAGATATATTTCAAGGTATGATGTTATGAATTTTAAACAAAAATATATTTCATACATTCTACTGTACCCTACTCAAAAACAAAAGATAATTTTCACTAAAAGGATGGGATGAAGGGCCCATATCACTTCTTCCTTTTATTAAGAGACTTCAAGGAACAAAGTAGGAATGGATTTGCTCTATTCGCCATCTGCTCACATTGATTTGATTAAACCTAGAGAGATTCTAGCAAAAATCTAATTTGTAGGACTTTAATCATAGTGTTGTGTAAGTAGCGCTAGGTAGGATTTGAGTCTTCACTGCAAGTTTATTAGGTGAGAGGTCTTAGGGAAGTCACTTCATCTTTCTGAACCTCAATATTGCTTCCTTGAAAATGTGGAGGAGGTGATTGTACCCAATGTCCTGCTAGCTCCTTATTTTGAGATGCAAATGCACAGTTTTAAATGTGCAATCATTAGCTATTCTCTACTCAGAAAGATTTCCTCACATTTTACCAAAGGTTTCATATCAACCTGCCTGAAACCTGACTCTTTTCAATGTGCTTAGAAATATCTGTAGCTGCATTTTGGTTTTGATCTGTAATCAATTCATGTACAGAATAAACACCATAACCATCACCTTGCTTTGTTATATAATCAGACATTTCTGCCCTGTTAGAGAAATAAAAAAATCTCTTATACTTTCAAATTGTGTACTGATGACTGAACCGCATTTTGCAGCCCCCCCCCCCAATTTTATAGACTTCAAAAAATGGAGACACCAAGTATAGTGTTTATTACAGGAGACAATAATAACAGCCTGCTGAATAAACGTTGTCTGTTATATGTCAAGTAGTTCTAGAGTACTGTGCCTCCTAGTTCAGAAAATAAAGCTAACCTAAAAAGCAGGTGGTGAAACCTAATTCAAGGAAAGGTGTTTGTTGTAACAGGTTGTTCTTAGAGCTATGGAAAGACTATACCATCTGTGAGAGCATAAGGTGTTCTGGTATTCGGGAAATGGGTAAATAAAGAGCTACTATGTAAGTTGTAGAGGGATGGTCAATTGCAAAAATAGAATATCGGATATGAAGTTGCACTAAACTTGCATAGAGGGAGCATTGGATGGAAGAATATTAGTTTAAATTATGATGTAGATAGGTTAGATTCCTTCTTCTCTGCCTTGGGGTGTAGGTTAGAGAAAGTATCTGAAGCTCTATTTTTTTTATCTAGTAAGTAAGGCTCATAGTCTCTACTACTATGAGAAGCTGCACAAGAAGACATCTATCCTGGTACCTGATTCAGAGCAAATACTTAAAAGTGGTTTTCATGGCTTCTGCTATTTTCCCCCCACTCTTTTCTATTTCTTCTTCTCTCTTTGTCTCTACTTTATCTTCCCTAGTATTCAAATCCTCCTTTATGGGAGACTTAGAAGGCATTTTAGGAATGTATACAGTGATTTGAAGCTACCTTAGCAAGTTTTCATTATCATTCTAATAATTGTGAAAATGCCTGCTTAAAATACCTGCAATGCCCTTATTTATAGATGCAGAAAAAAGGGAACTGGTAAGAGGCCAGAAGGAGACATTAAGAACAAGGATCTACCTCAGAAAAATGGTAGATTCCATGACAGGGGTAGGGAAGGTTTAAGGTGGGCTTGGAATAGTTTGAGGTACCAGAAATTAAAGAGATGCTCACAGAATGACAGGCCCACAATCACACAACACGGGGATAAGCTTGAAGGGCATCTGGATCAAATCTGGGATAACTGGAGGAGCAAAGAAAATGATGAGCGTAATGCAACAAATGATAACTCACTGAATAAAAGATATCAATTTATGACTCCATACAAATATGAATAATAAAATGAATAGAAAAATAAGAGAAGAGAGAAAGCTCTTCATTACAGTAGAATGTCAATGCATGAATGCAGATAAAATGACAATACTAGAAACTACTGTTGTGACCATAATAGTCAAAATTAATTCAGGTAAGAATCATCATGTGAAAATTAGTGGGTCGGTATTTGTTCAAGAGATAGGTATTTGTATTAATACCATTTTGGAACATAATAACTTTATAGTGGGGAAATCTGGTGGATACCATCGTCACCAAGTCATCAGAGTTAATGTCATCAGTACTCAAACAAGCTGCCATCAGGGACTCCTGGAAGAGTATACTTCAGCACACTTCAGGGACCCACAGTTTCTCTTCGGGACCAACCTAGGCAAACATGCTCTACTCAAATCCAGTCCCGAGGAAACAGAAATATCACACAAATGCAAAGGAAAGAGCCGTTTTCAGGAAGAACTGGAATAGACTCTTCAAAAATGTCACTCATGAAAGACAAAGGAAGGCTGAGGAACTTTTCCAGATTAAAAGAGAACAAAGCAATATGAAAATGAAATCAAATACAGGATTCTAGATGAATTAGCTCAGAGAACAGGAGGTACTTTTTATTTATTAATTTATTTTACTATGAGGTGCTCTATTGGGCAATCACCTTAGCTTTGAGGAGGCTTGTTGGTTTAATGGTATTGACATTCATTTCCTGGTTTTGATGACTGTAGTGTCATGATATAGGAGTGAGTCCCAGTCATCAGGGAAAAAAACCCTGAAGTATTTTGAGAGTATCTCAGTTTGAGTTGTCATAATAAAAATGCCATAAATTAGATGATTTCTAACGGTAGATATTTACTCTTCAGTGCTGGAGGTTGGGTGTCTAAGATTAAGGTACCAGCTGGTTTAGTGCCTGGTGAGAAGTTCACTTCTTGGCTCATATATGGTCATCTTCTTACTATGTCTTCACAGGCTCAAGGGGTCACTAAAGAGAAGGGGGGTCTCAGAGGACAAGGAGAGGGTGATGCAGATGATAAAACAAGGGGTCACTGAGCTCTCTGGGGTATCTCTCATAAAAGCAATAATCCCATCCACTCAGATTCTACCCTCATGGTCTGACCACCTCCTAACATCTAACACCCCCTAACACTGCCATAGCATGATTAATAGTAAACGTGACATTTTGGGTGGGGGGCATTAAACCTCAATTTTACAGCAAAGATAATAGGGTTTATGCCTGAAACCATCAATTAGTTCAGAGGAAAGGTTATTTAACTATTTATTGAGAAGGGGATAAGAACAGTAAAGAGTATATGATAAAATTTTAGCAATCAGGAACCCTAGATAAGAACAGATGGGATTTTTTGTACTATTTTCCCAATGTTTCTTAAGAATAAAATGATTAAATTATAAAAAGTTCTAAAATTTAGGAAATAATACCCTGAGAACTAAAAGATTTTGACCCAAGTCAGAGCTATGCTGATTAGCTATGTAAAAATAAGAACTTATTTAAATTCTCTAAGTTCAAGTTTTCTCAACTTTAAATGGAAGAACTGACAATAACAATCTTTTGGATCATTAAAAGGATTGAATAAAATGAATCGTTCTTGGTGCTTAGTACTGGGTCTGAAATGTACTAAGCACTCAGTACATTGCAGCTGTTTTTATTGTGACATTACAGACCCAAAACACAATTAGCATATCATTTCTTTTTTATGGCCTGTATTTGACATTCCTCCATGTACTCAAAGGACCTTCCTTAGATCTAACTTCATTTTACTACCATCCAGTACTTTGCCAGAATTATGGGCTTGCTTATGGTCTTCCTCACTGTACAGTTAGTTCATTGGGGGTGGCAAATCTGGCCTTTCGTTTTGTGGGTCTGGTACTGAACATACAGCAAACTGCATAGACACCAAGGAGTTCTGCAAAGTAGCACACAAGTGACTGTGACTGTGGGTAAGTAAATGATGGCAAGGAGGGCTCTGGAAGAGCACAGACACTGGCATAAAAAAAGATGCCAGTTCATTTGTACTAAGCAAATGTTTCTTATCTTCTATAATGCTATATATCACCTATAGTGGAGGCTGGATAGGAGACCCTTAAGCTCACTGGGTTAACCAAGCACAGGCAACTGGCTGGATTGTGAAAGAGGAAAGACAGAAGTCAAGTGGATGGATGGATTGCAAGTACTGTCCTTTGGAATTAGGGAGCCTGAACTCGGAAAATCATTCCCCAAGATTGCTCAAACCTTTCACGATCAGTTGTCATTAAAGGCAAATAAGAAGAAAGAATGTTTACCTACTGTTCATGAGGAGTTCCAATTCCTTAGCTGCTACTTACCCCGACATACAAGATTTTGTGCCAGGTTAGGAGGGTGTTTTTGCAAATCAGACAGACCCATTTCTGCACTATTACTGGAATTTTGTCTTTCCTTTTTTTCTTTAATTATTGTCTTTTGCTTCTCTCTCAGATCCATTTGAAGTATCACACAGCATTGGAATTGAAAGGGATTTTTTTCTCCCAGTGGATTTCTGTTCAAGGATGATTTTTCTTCCTTCTTAGATGATTTGAAAGATTCTCAATATTTGCATAGTTACACTGCCCTTCAAATACCCTTTTTCAATTTGAGACATATCCACTGAAAACATCCCCCATAACAATTTTTCTGTGGTCTTTGGAAGAAATTTGTCATTCAATTTGAAGGATGATTAAAAACGGTCAAATGTTTGTGCATCTAAATACAGCAAATGCCTCTACAAATAAATATCAGCTTCATTTTTACTTGACATATTTACATAACTGCTTCAAATTGTTTTGCCTCTCTTTTAAAAATGTACAAAGGGCCATTAAGGGAGATATTTGTAATGATAATATTTACTGTCAGATACCAAATGTCTTTGGGTGTATTTGTGAGAATTGCTTCTTATACATAAAAAATACACTCTACATACATGTGTGAGACTCTGGCTAGAAAAGAAAGCATGTTCACTATTTATTTTAATACAGAGTGAAGTCAGATGATGACTATAGGATTGAGGAATAGTAAAGAGGAAGTCAAAATTCTTTAAGATGAACAGAAACTGATAGACTATCAATATTTCAAGAACAAGAAATCTTGGATTAAGTATTAGTTGGTTGTACATCAGAGACACATGGAAAGACTCCATCACCAGTTCAGTATCTTCAACTCATTACTATAATTAGCATTTCCTTGTCATGGAGCAAAATAATCAATACAGTGGTTATACCCCTGTAGGGAGTACTCAGTTTGCCTTACTTGAGGCCATTTTAGCTATTGTATTCATCTCTAATTTTTCAAATAAATATTTTGAATAAAAGAAGAGGATAAAAGGCCCTAAATTATTTCTCCATGAGGTATAAGTAACTACCCACAAATCTTGTGAGAAAAATTAATACATGGAGTGACCATGAGGAACACAAAAACACAAACTCAAAGAGAAAGCCACTCTCCTTGTTCACTGCTACACTGTTGACAATAGCCATGCTATAGAAACAAGCTGCATGCACGCAGCGGAAGAATGAAGAAAGAGGATGGGGTATATACACATAAAGGAATACTCTTCAGCCATAAAAGATAAGATTTTGTCCTTTGTGACAACATGAGGCAACTGGAAGAGATTATGCGAACTAAACAAAATCAGAAGGAGAAAGACCAACACTGGATGATCTCCGTCATACATGATATATAAGTAAACAAAGGAAAGGACAAAACTAAACCACAAGAATCCCTAGAAACCTGACTGCAGAATTAAGGTTACCAGAGGGGTAGGTGGGGGTAGCAGAATGGGGGGGGGGGTAGTCAATGGGTACAGTAGAGGATTATCTGAGCTCTGGAGGTGGAAGTGGTATGGACCTATATTCCCTTAAAACATACACAGCATTGAAAACAAATGTTGTGTCAATAAAATAACTATTACAAAAACATAAAGAAATCAAGGAGTTAGGAATGAATGTGCCTGAACAATATGGTTTCACTCATGATGCAGTTGTGTACCCCAGACTACAGGATGACATGAAAAGGTGCCACATTCTATAAAGCATCTTGCATCTAGATGTAAGCTGAAAGCATGGACCCTCCATCAGAGTGGACCTAAGGATTATGGAGGGAGCTCCAGTTGAACCTCTACAGCTTTTTTTTTTTTAAATCAGGGTTGTTGAGGCCTGGCAGGGGAATCAAAACAACATTCTTCAGCAAAGTAATTATTACTTATATGGCCTTTTTTATTTACATAGATATCCAAATCTCTTTCTAGTTAAATACAGATCTTAATGTACTTGAAAATTCAAAGTTAGCTTGAAAAAGTAATGAGTAACTCTACGCAAACACTATCCCTGCAACTCTTGAGAGCACAAGGTCATCCCAAGAACACTTCTTTTGAGAAATTGATGAGAACGGAAGCAGGACCTATGTAAAGGGATAGCTTACAAACTTGAAAGACTATATTAATGAAACCAAAAAGCTTCTGCGAAGCATGTCATTACTAATTGAGTGGTTCTGTTTTGCATAGCAGATACTTTCCTCGGTTTGCAATACCCACCAGACTTTCTACTTTCTCTATCTTCCTTACAGATGTCAATTTCTCAGCTCAGAATTCAGTTTGAATATCACCACACAAGCACAGGATTAGAACAGAGAGATGCAAAGTCACCATCAGGCAAACAATAGAGTTTCTTGATCAGAAAAAGATGGTTTCAAAGCAACAAAGAAATAGAAAGAAAGAGGGTATCAATCAGAAGAGGTGGTTCATTAACTCATTCTCTTCAATCACTATTTGTCTTTGAGCCTCAGGGTATTCTAGGTAGGTAGTGGAAAGGGGGGGAAAAGACAGGCCTAGAGAGAGAGAGCTCTAGTCCAGTTTTTCCAAATGGAGATTAACAGGGAGAGTTCCCAGGGAAGCAACTGCAAACTCCTGCCCATCTGGCAGGTATATCCCTATTGTGGATCATCTGAGACTGATGTGGGAAATCTCTGAATCACTTTGGTCCTTAGTGTGACTCCTTATCACAAAGAAGCCTGATTATAATCATATGCTCTCTTATACAATATAACAACAGGAAGACAATTTTGCTCTAAGCCTACAGTAAGGTCTCCGTGGGGGAGGGGGCGGGGGGAGGCGGGATGGGGGAGCAATACCTCACACTGTAATGTAATGTAATAGGCTGACACTTCTGTTTAGACTCCAGCCCCAATGCGCTATCACTGCAAGCAAGTCTTACCAAGTGGTTCTGTGTCTTCAGGGCGAGGGATTGCGACAGCTTGCTCATTCCTTCCATTTAAATGTCTCTGCACAACGCTAGCTCGTTTCTAGATTACTTCCCATCTTCATCTTGTTTCATGTTGATGCAACATCATGGAACAATAGGGTTTTCCACCATTTTTTTCTGTTCAATAGTTTAACTTTACAAACTCAGATTCTTACCAATTCTTAGCAATTTTTACTTTCTTCTGCAATGTTCCTCGTGACTTCTCTTTCTGGTCTCTGTCCAACTGCCATGTCTGAGAGAGGCCTTCCCAGACTACTCACTCTAAGATAGCTGTCTTTGCCATCATGTTTGTGTTTCATGAATTTATTTTATGTCTCCTCTAACTAAAATATAGGTCCCTAGAGGCAGAGGCCTTATTTGTTTTGATCTCCCAAGACCTCAAACAACACAGGAGCTTAATAAATATTTGCTTTATAAATGACTGCATGAACAGAAATGCTTTATAAATGTGGTTTGGGAGTCTAAAGCAAGTTCCTTGAGGAAGAAACTTAACCTTTTGGAGCCTGATTTCACATCTGTAAAATGGGAATGTTGTCTCCTTTTGGAAAGGATTGAGATAATGTGTATGAAAATGTTTGCATCAAGATTATTTGTCAATAAAGGAATATTTTAGTTTGCTTTCCTACACCCTTTTAATACACTTTTAGAATGCAAAGGGTTATTTTAAAATTTATCTCATTAGTAACTAAGAAAAGTACTTTCTGTTTTTCTCCTATACACTTTAAATGTCTGGGATCTAGTCCTATTCTTCTTGCTTTATAATTCATTATAATATTTTCACCACAAGTAAGCCTAAAACACTGATATTTTTAAAATCACCGTTTCATTTTTCTAACTCTTCATTCTGAGCAAGACATAATCGTGCAACTTTCCTTCATTAACTATTGTCAGTAATAAAAAATAGCTACAATTACTAAGTATTACTATGGACCTGGCAATGTGCATTTTGCATAGATTATGTTATCTAATGATATCTGGTGACTATTATGAGGGCCATAATATTATGTCAGTATTGTGATCATTCTTGTAGATTATCAAACAAAAATTCAAAGGGACCTAAAGATGGTCACACAGTCAGTGAGTAGAAGAGAAGGGATAGAAGCCAAAGCTCTCATTCTAGAATCATTGCTTTTAAGTGTTGTCCTACATTGCCTTCTCTGGCACCTATTTGGTCTTTAAGATCCAAAGATCACCAAGATGCAGTCCTTGTCCTTGACAATTAAGAAGTTAACTATTGAAGTCAGTAAGGAAGATGCAATTTACACATACGGAGCATTCTAGTAGGGGATATACACCTGCTGTCATGGAGAATGAAGGACTTTATGGGAATTCTGGAAGAGCTCAAAAGAGCAGTGGAAGCTTTCATTTCAAAAATGGATGAGGGGAGGGGGCTTAGCAGATCACTGGAACAATGTGTACAAAGCTTAGAGGCAAGAGAGAGCACAGGGGGCTGAATAAAGACAATGGCCAGGATACCAGGATATGGAAGAAACTCAAATGCCCCAAAACAGATGAATGGGTTCAAAAGTTGTGATATATGTACATAATGGAATATTATTCATCAATCAAAAAAGACAAACTTATGTTATTCGCAGCAACATGGACGGAGCTTGAAGGAATCATGTTAGCAGAAATAAGTCAGAAAGAAAAAGAGAAATACCGGATGGTCTCACGTATATGAGGGATATAAACAAACAAATGGACAAGAAAAATTTACAACTGTCAGCAGAACTGAAGCATAGAGCAAGGGGGGGGTTGAGGTAAATGGGTGGAAGAATGGGCAGAAGAGATTAAGATGGTTCACGGGTGATAAGGTGGTGGATATATATATATATAATAAAATAAATAAAAATAAATACTAAGTTTCCCTGAAGCTGAAACCTAGAGGAAATTCCTGTAGGTGTGGGGGAGGGAAACATAGAACACAGGGTAAAAAATAGTTTTGGGGTGGATTGTTAAGAGGATTGGACATTAGCCAATTTTATTTTGCAGAGGAACCTCATCAGATCAGCATTTCAGAAAGATCACTCTAATTCTGCCCCCCCCCTTCTGTTTATTGGAATGGTAAGAGTACAGCTTTATTTATAATGTCATCACCACTCACAACGCAAATCCAGCCCCTTTTCAAAAGTGTTCCATTACTGCTTTCAGCCCTATTGACTCAAACCACCCCATTTTTCTCTTTTTCTCCGAAACTCCAAATCACAATAGGTTCTTATTTATTAGGAAGGAGAAAGCATATCACTAACATTCATAAACCGGAGTGTTTCACTGAACCACTGGTGTGTTTAAATCGATAATTACACTTCCACGGACTTACTTGTGAGTATTTCCTGCTTTATCCCTAGGTCCTCCTTACCTTTGTTAACTGCAGAATAAATGCTGAGGTTTTAGATTCCATTAATGACAATTTCCAAAAGGACTTTCTTTTCAATTAAAAAGAACTACCTCACCCCACCTCCCAATGTATCCCCCAAATAGTGATTTTTTAAATTGTTCTCAAGCCGGTGCATACACTAGATTGGAAACATCATGTCCTAAGCCCGTCTGTCTGCGGCCTGACATGTCTATCGACCTGGCAGGCACTCCATGTCCTTGATTAGATTGTTGCTAATCAGGAGATGAGAACATTCCAACTGTGCTCTCTGTTGACACTGAGATTTGTGTTCAGGAAGAAGCTTATGTTTTTTGCCTCCCTCTGTCTCTTCAGTGATCACATTCAAGTGATTTTCCAACTTTTGTTGCTGTCTGCTACCTATACTAAATGAATTCTAATAGTGTTTATAAAAACCTTGATATCCATCTAAGGCGTCGTTAGCTCATTAAAGTTATTTTCTTTGGAAAGAGTTTCTTCTTTCAGTTATATATATATATATATATATGTATATTATATATATATATGTATCGTTCTGCCTTTGTCTCTCTTAAAAAATGGAGCAATTTTTTTGGGGGGGAAGGGTATGTTCAAAGGCAATTAAATCTTTTTATCAGATGGATGTAATCACTACAGGCATGGAGGGAACCTTGGCTTCAAGGTCATCACCAAGAATCTTGAAAAACATCTTAAAAATGAACAGCTTCCTTTCTTGGGAATTTAAACAAAGCAATCGCAGAAAGCCCCCGGCTTAACTGTACTGAGAGAAGGCTACAGCTGTTTCTCCCTGAGAAAACTCGTACCAGTTCCCAAGATGTCCAGGGTGATTAACTTAAATGATTAGCTTGGTAAACTTTTATATTACAAATGACTGCATGACCTACAACCAACCACCCCATACCCCTCACAGATATGAACTAGGAGTCCTTCCTATGTACACAGTCCTGCAAAAGCTCACTCTTCACTGAAGGCTGCATCCCTAGGAATTGCTGTGTCTATTGCGGAATGGTAACTTGTTGCTACACACAATGTCATCATCGGGACTCAAGCCAAGCCCATGCTAGAAAGTCCCAACTGTTGATCGATGCAAGTACATCAGCTTGTTTAAAATACCATGGGGTTCTCCAGGCATTTCATTTCCTAATTGTGAACAATTATTTGCATTTAATTTAGATCTCATCTTGCTGCCTGGAAGTCAGATGGCAACACTACCAGAGCCAGAGGAAGTAATTACATAATCTCCAATATCTTTCCATCAATTAATTTATTTGGATGAGTTTAAATGGTAACATAAGGAAGTGCTTGATAGTGTTAGCCAAGGGGGAGGGGGTGATCATGAAATGAGTCATCCATATTCTCCAGTTTGGCTATATTATGGTAGCTCATGCTAATTAAAGTAACACTGCAAGCTTGAATTTGCTTTTCAGCAAAGATTAATGGACGTTCCAGTAGGGTTTGTGAATGGATTAAATATTTCTCCCTGATTATTTACCAACAATGCTATTCAGTTCATCTCATTATATTCTGAGAGTCATAAGTTAGGGATAATAACCCTTTTAAAAGTTTTTTTTTAGTATAAAATGAGATTATATGTGAAAAATCACTTGAGCTACTGGTTAATGGCTACAATTTCTCAATGTACGAAAACTGTTTTTGTTACTATTAATTCAATTTATTTGTAAAAAAATACAAGGCAACAACTTTGAGACAAACCATCTCAGTCAAAAGAATCTTTTACTAGAATTGAACTAGCAAAGGGTTGAAAGAGGTATTTCTTCCCATGTTTTTTACAATGGTAAGAGAGTAGAACAGAACAAATGACTAATCTTGGTTTTTCCAAGTTACTGCACATTTCACAGAGATGTGGTTCTAGGACTTTTGGTGCCTGATGCCTGTTTGGCTGAAACAAAAGGATATATATATATGCTCAACCTATTCCCAGATGCCAACCCCAAATAAACCAATCTAATACATCAGAGATTAAAAACAGTGAGAAAGTAATAAGAAAGAAACTCATCTCTAGTCGAGGATCAACTGTGTCCTGGGAGCTGAGCCAGGTGTTTGGGCTGCATTTAAGGGCAGATATTGGAATGCTTCCGAATTTCTGCTTTGAAATGCACATGGTTCCCAGTCAGCTGTACTACTAAGTCTTGCACTTGAGCACTAATATGAGTAAGGAGGATGGGGGGTGGAGTTTGGAGTAAGAACAGCAGCAATACGTTGTCGTAAAACCAGACTATCAGAAGAGATATTCTCTGAGGCTTCCTGCCCCCCTCCCTCCTTCCCTCCCTCCCTTCCTTCCTTCCTTTCCCCAGCCTTGTGGGTGGCCTTCCGACAGCTATTCTAAGATGGTGGAAATAAACTGCACTGCATCTCAGCACCACAGGAGCAGCAGTGCAGTGGCTGTCGAGACCTTCCAAGGCAGCACTTGTGAATTTCCAGTCACAAAGTAATTCAGATTAAAGGGACTTCCTCTTTTATCTTTGCTCTCCTCGTCTCCCTCTGCTGACAGGGAACATCATCCTGATACCATAGGCATATTATCTCATCTGCTTTTCAGAAAGAAAACCTTTAGAGCTTACTGAGGATTATGAGGCAATCATATTAATTCCGTCCTTCTTAAGTGGTTTATCTGTATTGATATGGGCTAGGAGATAGGCTGCCATCCTCTGTGCACATGCCTTCCATCACAGTGGGCCAGAACTCAGAGGTGGCACAAAATGGATGTCTAAGAGGCAGTGACCTCTGAATGCTTCCCAAGGATAAGTATGAAAGGAGTATCTCAGGACTGTCTATTATTTTGAATTATGAATCTCTATCCCTCTAGTAAGAAAAACATTTACAGATTGACTTTAAGCCCTCATTAAGGAAGAATGGTCTTCAACCATTACCCATAACATTCTCTTCATGGAAGGTACAAATATCAGAGCATGTTTCTTTAAAAAAATATCCTTTTATGTTTTTCTTCATTTCTGCATGTAGTTCCTTCCCCTCTGCCTCTATTTCTGATTTATCTCTTTCCTACTCAATTTCACCTCTTCTTTTTTAGCTTCTTCTTTATATAGTATTATATTAACCTCATAGATTCCTTAACACTATATAGATTTCCACATTGACTATATAGTCCTGTCTTCCTCTAATTCACTAAAAGTCATCTTCATAAACAAAACTTCCAGACTCAGAAGGTATAATGAAAGTGCTTGGCTGCTAAACTAAAGAGTGAAATCCTTAACGTGTTTAGAAGTGTAAGCGAGAAGTTTCAGAACCTTAGGATGTTTATCCGAACCTTTCCTTCTTCTGAAGTTCATCGATGTCTGATAAATATATCCTCAGCAAATTCTGTGATGTGACAATCACAGACCAAAATTCGCATACATTTTGAGATAAGCAAGCAGTCACAATCGGCACCTTAACCTTCATTTTCAGGCATTCAAAACCCTCACTTAAAAAATGGTACTGGGAAAAAAAATAAATAAATAAAATAAAATAAAACAACAACAACAAAAAACTACACACACACTTACCACATATCGGAAGAGAACAACAGGCCAAACAACCAACAACTAAACATCAACTTAAC